>CAAKHB010003150.1:11030-21648 GCA_901007665.1 Aeoliscus strigatus | reverse complement strand
ATAAACAACAGACAACACAAAAACAACAAACACAAACAAAGGCTGACACAATAAACAACAGACACAAACAAAGGCTGACACAATAAACAACAGACACAAACAAAGACTGACACAATAAACAACAGACACAATAAACAACAGACACAAACAAAGACTGACACAATAAACAACAGACACAAACAACAACAGACACGATAAACAACAGACACAAACAAAGACTGACACAATAAACAACAGACACAAAGAGACACAAAAAACAAAACAACAAAACAAAAGAAAACACACAATAAACAACAGACACAAACAACAACAGACACGATAAACAACAGACACAAACAAAGACTGACACAATAAACAACAGACACAAAAACAACACAATAAAACAACACAAAGACACAATAAACAACAGACACAAACAACAACAAACACAAACAAAGACTGACACAATAAACAACAGACACAAACAACAACAAACACAAACAAAGGCTGACACAATAAACAACAGACACAAACAAAGGCTGACACAATAAACAACAGACACAAACAAAGACTGACACAATAAACAACAGACACAAACAAAGACTGACACAATAAACAACAGACACAATAAACAACAGACACAAACAAAGACTGACACAATAAACAATAGACACAAACAACAACAGACACGATAAACAACAGACACAAACAAAGACTGACACAATAAACAACAGACACAAAGACTGACACAATAAACAACAGACACAAACACAAACAAAGACTGACACAATAAACAACAGACACAAAGACTGACACAATAAACAACAGACACAAACAAAGACTGACACAATAAACAACAACAGACACAAACACATCAGACACAAACAACAACAGACACAATAAACAACAGACACAAACAACAACAAACACAAACAAAGGCTGACACAAAGACTGACACAAACAAAGACTGACACAATAAACAACAGACACAAACAAAGACTGACACAATAAACAACAGACACAAACAACAACAGACACAAACAAAGACTGACACAATAAACAACAACAGACACAAACACCATCAGACACGAACAACAACAGACACAATAAACAACAAACAACAACAGACAAACAACATCAGACCCAACAACTGACACAACAGACACAAAGACTGACACAATAAACAACAGACACAACATCAGACAAACAACAACAAACACAAACAACATCAGACACAAACAGCAACAGACACAAACAACATCAGACAAACAACAACAAACAACATCAGACACAAACACCAACTGACACAAACAAAGACTGACACAAACAACAGACACAAAGACTGACACAAACAACAACAGACACAAACAAAGACTGACACAATAAACAACAACAAACACAAACAACAACAGACACAAACACCATCAGACACAAACAACAGACACGAACAACAACAAACACAATAAACAACAAACAACAACTGACACAAACAAAATCAGACACAAAGACTGACACAATAAACAACAGACACAACATCAGACACAAACAACAACAGACACAAACAACATCGGAAACAGACACAAACAACAACAGACACAAAGAAAGACTGAAACAATAAACAACAGATACAATAAACAACAAACAAACAACAACGGACACAATAAACAACAAACAACAACAGACACAAACAACATCAGACACAAACAGCAACAGACACAAACAACATCAGACAAACAACAACAGACTAACAACATCAGACACAAACAACATAAGACACAAACAACAACAGACAAACAAAATCAGACACAACAGACTAACAACATCAGACACAAACATAAGACACAAACAACAACAGACACAAACAACATCAGACACAAACAAAATCAGACACAAACAGCAACAGACACAAACAACAACAGACAAACAAAATCAGACACAAACTGCAACAGACACAAACAACAACAGACACAGGAGAGAGAGAGACGGACGGTGGACGATATCGGTGGTGAGATTTAGAACGTTTGCAGTGCGATGGCGTCAGAAGGAGTCGGACCTTTGTTGACCTCCCGTTTCACGGCCTCCAGCCCCCCCGACTGCTCGATGACGTTGTAGATGAGCTGCGACGTCTTCTCGTCCTGCAGCTCCGCCTCTCCGATCCCGGCCTGGGACAGCAGCTTCCACAGGTCCGGGTCCAGGTTGTTGGGGTCCCAGCCGACGTGGGTGACGTGTCTGAAGGAGAAGAGGTGGAGATGAGCTGGAACGTTCTACACACACACACACACACACACACACACACACACACACACACACACTGGTCTACACACACACACACACACACACTGGTCTACACACACACACAGACACACTGGTCCACACACACAGACACATTGGTCTACACACAGAGACACACACACATTGGTCTACACACACACACACACACACACACTGGTCTACACACACACACACACACACATTGGTCTACACACACACACACATCTTTCATCAGTCGTCAACAATCTTCAGTTCACCGTGGATCTTTCCGATATTTCTGCTTTAGTTTGTGTTTTATACAAAGACCTTTATTTTGAAATTATCCATGTGTTTTCATCTTTTAACTCGTGTTCTAAGCGTCATTCACTTCCATCCTATCGACGGCAACGACTAGGGGGGGTTGTTGCTCCAAAAAAAGGGCAGAGTCATCAGTTTGTCATCTCCGTCTGAAGAGGACCGAGGTGAGTCCCGACGTCAAGTCGCGTGATCACATGACTGATCACATGACTGATCACACGAGTAACGATTCCACGAGTCAGCGAATGCTGTTGCACACCAGCGCTGTTAGCTAGCTGCTAGCGGATGTAAACAAACAGTAAACAAACCCTGATTTGATTTCAACGGTGTAAATTCACCAGTGACCAGATGCCGTGTTCAGCCGGTGTGGATGAAACCCTCGACACAGTCACGTTGTAACGGACAAACCGGCGGTCAGGTTCACTCAGCTGACCCCCCCATCACTCACTTAAACCCACTGGGGGCTCCGATGTCGGCCTTGGACAGTTTGTTGGCCTTTTTCTTGTCCTTCTTGTCCTTCTTCCCCTTCCTGCCCAGGGCCGCCGGAGGCGTCACGCGGTAGCGTGAAGACGGGTTGTCTGTCGGGGGGGTCGGGGGATCGGGGGCGGGACAGCCGGACGCTGGCGGTGTAAGCAGACAGCGTCAGCACGGTTCATCGTCACGGACGAGTTTGATCGGTGCACTGAGTGGTTACACACTTTTATCAGGTGGTACCGGAGGGAGGGGGCGTCTCTCTGGAAAAGAAGAGACTGACGTCACACAAACACACACACACACACACACAGACACACTAAAACCAGTTCATGTTTCTGTGTTGTGCCGACGGCGTAACTCGATGAGCGACGTGGACGACGTCCACTTCAACACAAAGACGGACGCGGCCGTAGAAGCGCTCTCGGCGTTGAGGACGAACATGAAGGTGTTTTGTTGTTGTGTGTTTGATCCGTCTGAACGTGACAAACAACAACGTCAACTCACAAACCTTGGCGGTTGTTTCTCTGCTGGATTTTCTCCTGAACTGCACTTCTGAAGGTTTCAGCTTCCTGCTGCTGCGCAAAGTTCAGTCCGACTCGACAGTCCTAGAGACACAGGTCGTCAGCACACACAGACACACACACACACACACACACACACACACACACACATACACACACTGGTCTACACACACACACACACACTGTTGGTGTACAGAGGAGTACTGGAGTCATGTAGTAGAATCATACTGGGGAGGGGGTTGATTTTCATCGTCCTCTTCAAGTAAAGTCAAGTCCACATGTTGACTCACTACATGTTGATTCACTACATTGTATTTTGACTTTATCAAAGTACACAACGGCCCCGGACACTCATCTGTACACTCTCACACACTCTCACATACTCAGACACGTCTCTGAAAAGGTGACGGGTGTGACGATGACATCACTCAGGTGTCAGCCAATCAGGTGAGAGTTCACTTACATCTGCGGCGAAGGTGTGAAAGTGCGTCAGTGGCGAGCTGTAAATGATGCGGTCGTACAGTTCCTGCTCCCACAGCAGCTTCCCAGCCTGCGGACGAGCGTCAGGGGGGTCACCCACTGGGTCACCCACTGGGTCAACCACTGGGTCAACCACTGGGTCAACCACTGGGTCAACCACTGGGTCAACCACTGGGTCACCCACTGGGTCAACCACTGGGTCACCCACTGGGTCACCCACTGGGCCACCCACTGGGTCAACCACTGGGTCAACCACTGGGTCAACCACTGGGTCACCCACTGGGTCAACCACTGGGTCACCCACTGGGTCAACCACTGGGTCGACCACTGGGCCACCCACTGGGCCACCCACTGGGTCGACCACTGGGCCACCCACTGGGCCACCCACTGGGTCGACCACTGGGCCACCCACTGGGCCACCCAGCGACACGCCCCAGTCTGCCCGAGAGCCAGTGACACCTCACCTGGACGTCGAACACGCGGATGAAGTAGGAGCGCCGGGGGTTGTCTTTGACGAAGCAGACGACTCCTGTGTGCTGGAGGCTCCACGTCGACGGGCTGTGAGGCAGCGCCATGACGACCTGTGCTATGGCAGTGGCCATGGACTGCACGCACACACAGACACACACACACACACACACGGAGGGAGATTTGTCTCTTTCCACTCAGATCGTGTAACGTAGACCATGTCCACACGCACGGAATCATCTCCAGAGATGCGTGCGTGCATCTACACAAATGCACAGAATAGGCTGTAGAACATCCTCCAGGTCTGTAGGTGTTGCTGTAACACTGACACAGCTCCAAAACACCATTTGTTAGGATTGGTCCTATGCATGTGTTAAATGCCGCTACTTCCTGTTGAAACCATTTACGGAATGATCCTTTTAATAAAACCTTTAGTGACAGCATTTTAAATCCAACTTCATCCGCTTATCAGGGCCAGGTCACGGGGGCAGCAGCCTGAGAAGGGACGCGCAGACTTCCATTCCATACCTGGAATACCTCCCTAGGGAAGGTCCAGGGGGCATCCGATACAGATGCCCGAGCCACCTCAGCTGGTTCCTCTGGATGTGGAGGAGCGGTGGCTCTACTACGAGCTCCTCCCGGGTGACAGAGCCCCTCACCCTATGTCTAAGCAAGGCACCCCGCCCCATCCTACAAAGTTCAGCCGCTTGTATCCGAGATCTTATTCTTTCGGTCATGATCCAAAGTTCATGACCATAGGTGAGGGTAGGAACGTAGATTGACCGGTAGATCGAGAGCTTCTCCTTTCAGCTCAGCTCCTTCTTCATCACGACGGACCGGTACAGAGACCACATTAATGCAGCCGCCGCGCCGATCCACCTGTCAATCTCACACTCCCTTCTTCCGTCACTACTGAACAAGACCCCTTAAACTCCTCCACTTGAGGCAAGGACTCTCCTCCAACCTGGAGGGGGCAAGGTACCTTTTTCTGGTCGAGAACTGGACTTGGACTTGGAGGTTCTGATTCTCATCCCAGCCGCTTCACACTCGGCTGCGAACCGCCCCAATACACGCTGCAGGTCCCGGCCCGAAGGAGCCACCAGGACAACATCATCCGCAAAAAGTAGAGATGAGGAGTGTGATCAATCGATAGTTGGAACACATCCTCCGGACCCCCTTTTTAAAAAGAGGGACCACCACCCCAGTCTGCCAATCCAGAGGCACTGTTCCCACCTGACATGCCATTACAACATCCTGGGACTTGAGGTACTCAGGGCGGATCTCATCCACTACAGGCGCCTTGCCACTGAGGAGTTTCCGAACTACCTCAGTGACATCCGCCCGAGTAATGGATGAGCCAGCTACCGAGTCCCCTGTCCCCTTCCTCTGCGGAAGGCATGACCGTGGGATTGAGGAGTTCCTTGAAGTACTCCTTCCACCACCCGACAACATCCCCCGTCGCGGTCAGCAGCTCCCCACCTCCACCATACACAGTGTTGGTGGGGCACTGCGTCCCCCTTCTGAGCCACCAGATGGTTTGCCAGAATCTCTATGAGGCCAACTGGTAGTCCTCCTCCATGGCCTCCCCAAACCTCTCCCAGACCAGAGTTTATGCCTCTACAACTGCCCGAGCTGCGGTACTCTTGGCCTCTCGGTACCGGTCAACTGCCTCAGGAGGACTCCTTCTTCAGCTTGACAGCATTCCTTACTTCTGGTGTCCACCACCAGGTTCAGGAGTTGCCACCACGACAGGCACCGGAGACCTTGCGACCACAGCTCCGAGTGGCTGCATCAACAATGGAAGCTGAGAACATGGTCCACTCGGACTCAATGTCTCCAACCTCCCTTGGGAGCTGGTCGAAGTTCTCCCGGAGGTGGGAGTTGAAGACCTCCCTGACAGTGGGTTCCGCCAGACGCTCCCAGCAGCAAAGCCCACACCAGCCCGTCGCCTCTCACCGTGGGCAACTCCAGAATAACAGAGAGTCCAACCTCTCTCAAGGAGATGGGTTCCGGAGCCCAAACTGTGCGTGGAGGTGAGCCCAACTATCTCTAGCCGATACGTTCAACCTCCTGCACGAGTTCGGGCTCTTTCCCCCCCAGCGAGGTGACATTCCATGTCCCATTGCCAGAGTGGTTGTCTGCGGTTTGGGTCGCTGGGGCCCCCGCCCACGGCCGCCACCTAAAACACAGTGCACCAGCCCCTTCTGAACCCTCCCGCGGGTGGTGGGCCTACGTGAAGGTGGGCCCACGTCGCTCCTTCGGGCTATGTCAGGCCCTGTCCCACAGACAGAGACCCGGCCACCACTTACTCGCCTACGAGCCCCGACCCCAGGCCTGGCTCTAGGGTGGGGCCCCGGTGACACCAATCCAGGTGACGTACACGTCCTTGCTCTAAAATTTTTATCCATCAGCAGCTTTGTGAACCGTTCTTTGTTGGACCCGTCACCTAGGACCTGTTTGCCTTGGTTGCCTACCAGGAGCATAAACCCCCCCGACAACATAGCCCCTAGGATCATACTGGTACTCAAACTCCTCCACCACGATAAGGTGACGGTTCAAGGAGGAGCATTTTAAATACAAAGAATGTTATTTTACTTTTACTAATTGAGTGTTTCTGTTGTTATGGTGATATCTTTCCGTATTAAGATACAAATAACTTTATTTTTAGTTTTAATGATTCAGTATTTTTTGTTATCACAGTTTATCTAGGAACTACACCCACGCCTTGGTTCAGATACATGGACAACTCAGGAGGTCGAAGCCAGACAGAACCTCATCAGTGAGGTGAACAGGACCCCCCCCCACACACACACACACACAGACCAGCATCTCCTCTTTGACTCCCATCACCCACTGGAACACAAACTGGGAGTCCTTGGGACCCTGAACCACAGGGCACAGAATGTTTACAAGGTCAGAGGGAAAGGTCAAACAGAAAACCCCCATCAGGGAGACACTGTGGACACTGTGTGGACACTGTGTGGACACTGTGAAGATCTGTGGATACCCCAACTGGCCCTTCACCATGTCCAACAAGAACAAGAAGAAGAAGGTCACCAACAGAGAGTCCTTGACACTTGTCCTTACCCCAAGGACCAGACACCCAGAGACAAGTAGGACAATGTGTCTGTCCAGTGTAGAGAGGAGGGACCGACCTGAAGGTTCTAGAAACAACCGCTACACAGGTCATGGGTCTACACAGGAGAGCTGAAGATCAAGGGTCACTCCTGTGAGGATGACAGTGGTCCCATCTTGGCCGGGGAGGACCGATGGTTGGAGAGAGGAGTTAAAGAGGCTGTTTTTGGGCGAACACACACGCAGTCGTAGACCCCTCCCCAGGAGGAGCAGCACCCAATCAGACACAGTTCCAACTCCACACATACGTGTTGGTTCTCATGTTGGATTAGCACAAACCACTCACAACACAACACGGAACGTGTTAAAAACATACTTGGACGACTGAAAACACTTCAAACACACTAAAACAAACACAAACATGATGAAAAAACACTGTTATTGTGTTGTTGGAGGTCAGACGTCAGGTGCTGTCCTGACGGTGATCTGAAGTCGTGTTATTTTCACAAACAGTGCAGAACAAATGATAACAAATGGAGCAGATGGAGGAGATGGAGGAGAACCTGAACGGAACAAAGAGGACGGACGAATGGAGACGTCACATTCAGCAGCTTCCAAACTCAACGCAGCGAGCCGCCATTGTTGCTTTTAGCCAGTTAGGAGAGGTGGTTGTTTTCAGCCCACTTTCACTTGTTTCAAGATCATTTTCACTTAAATAAAAGTCACTTGGTAGTATGTAAAAAAAAAAAATCTGCCAGTCCAAAGTCCGGGTCTTATTCCAAAAATCTTGTTCTACTGGTGATTTCAGGTGAAAATTTGAAAACAAGTGAAAAATGCTGAAACATGCTGACTAAGAAATAACACAAATTTTCTTGGTGAGATTTGTTTTGTGTGTTTTTTTTGCAGCGAACCTCTCCTTAGCCCACATGCGCTAACTCGCTAACAGCAATGGCGGCTCGCTGTGTTGTGTTGAAAGCTGCTGAATGTCAAGTGTCTGGTTGTGTCTTTTTGAGGCCTCAGAGACTCATCTGATGTTAGATAGTCAGTTGTAAAGCACCAGACAGGAACTTCTGCTCTGCTGCACGGAAACCTGCTGCTAACGCTGCTAATTCTGACCGCAGAGGAAGAAACAGTTCGGCCGTCGTTTCCTGTTTCAGCTACCTCTTTTTTTATGACCTAATGTGAGCAGTTCAAGTGAATTAGCAAAGAAGGATCAGTGTGACGGGGATGTTTCAAAGTCCAACGTTAGACAAATCTCCACCTAACAGCTGGATCAACGTGGTGGCTCCGTGTCCACTCACGTGTCATCGCCCCCCCCCCAGGTCAGGAGACAACTTACAGCACACCTTCTGCCCAGCAGCTCGTCCAGCCGCTGGTTCTCCTGGAGGCTGAGCAGGGCGCTCCTCGCGCTCTCGACTCGGCTCCTCGACCCTTGGCTCATGGTGCTCGTACGAACCTGGAGAAAACACCGTCGAGGAAGCCGCTCTCCGCTCTCTGTTGGTGCACACACTTCTGCTGGAGGCAGGAAATGGACGACGCACACACTTCTCTTACCCCCAGCTTTCTGTCTGTCTCTCTCAGAGCACCAATGAACATCTTACTTCCATTTTCACAACCACTGCCTCAGTTAGTACAAATGGACAAAACTTTCTTTATTGACATTAATTTAAAAATGTACAGGATGAACAACAAAGTCAAAATATGTTTTTCTTTTTCAGTTCAAATTTACAGACAAAAAGAAACGTTTCAGTTTAAGATCAGTATTTCATTCTTTGTCATGTTAAACTACTAAAAAAATAAAAAACACATTTTCGGTTCCTTCACCAAAAAAAACATTCTATAACGACGGATGTTGGTTTGTAATAGTCACGACTTTCACAAAAAGCACAAAACTTGAACAAAAACCTTCAACAGTGACGGAAGAATCGATGGTGAAACGTTCCACAGAGCAGCTTCAGTTAGCCCTTTCTAACTTGGTACTCTGGAGTATACTCTGGAGTACCGTAATGACACGACAGAGAATGGTTGACAGGTCCCGAAAGCTGACAAGTGTCCCTGGGTTCCTCGACGTGGTGTGAGGAAGGATTTCCACATCTTATCAAGCATGTTTGTCTTATTTCTAATCCAAATGTGTCATTTAAGTACAAGATACAAGAACAAATATCTTGTTCCACTGGCGGATTTTTCTTGATCATCTAAAGTGAAAATTTGCTATAAATTAACAACAAGTTCTCAGGCGATGTGTCTGATGTTAAATGTCAAGAGATTTCATGGCTACAAATGAAACATTTTAATGAGAAATAAGACAAATATTGTTCTATTTCTACTTTTATCAGTGTAGGAGAAGGAGAAGACGTCCAGCCACATTGCTGTCATTACGGTAATCCCATTCGCTCTGTGGGTGCAACTTGTCAACTTCCAGGAACTTCTAGATGCTTCTTCATCCAGGTAGAAGAATCCAGTGACACTTGTCAGCTTTCAGGACCTATTGGATGTTTTCTGATGGCACAAACTGTGGTAATTACGGTACTCCGAAGCATGCTAGCGTGACAGATGGTGTCAGCGGTGACGCCGCCGGTGTTAAAGGAACGATGTCAAGTCCTCAGAAACATGTGAAACCTTTGGTTGTTTTTCTGTCACTTTGTGTGAAAACTGCAGCGTTTGACTCGTTCCTGGATTGAAACTGACTCAGGATCAGCTGAAGCTGCTTTCAGGAACGAGCCCCTGGTGAAACACACGTCAATCGTTCTTATTTTGTGAGTTCCTGTCGCATTCGGGTTCAACGACGTAGCTGCTTCGAGCGTCAGACGAGCGATAAAAGAAAAAGTGAAATGTCTGTTTCTGCTGGGAGGAGGGAGGGAAGAACCCACGTCCAGGATGAGATGGGAGGTAGAACGTCCACATCCTCGCTCAGGGACCTCCATCTTCTCACGTGATGGCTTCATCACGGCATTCAGTCTGAACGCCGCCTCCATCTTTCTTTTCCTCTGTTTCTACAGACGGAGATTCTCCTCGCACCCTTCGGCTTGTGCCACTGGACTTGAGAGTGCAGC
>CAAKHB010003149.1:2249-14987 GCA_901007665.1 Aeoliscus strigatus | reverse complement strand
GAAGGATGAGTGTGTGTGTGTGTGTGTGTGTGTGTGTGTGTGTGTGTGTGTGTGTGTGTGTGTGTGTGTGTGTGTGTGTGTGTGTGTGTGTGTGTGTGTGTGTGTGTGTGTGTGAGAGAGAGAGAGAGAGACACTGGACTCACCAACACGGAGGTTTGACAGAACCTACAGGAGCTGATGGAATCTGAATGTACTGATGCATCCACACACACTCTCTTCTCTGAAATCTTTGTTTGTTTCTTTCTTTCTTTCTTTCTTCTGTTTGAATCTTTTCTTCCTCTTTTGGCTGAATGTAATGAACTGATGAACACTTCTGGTTCCAGTATTATCCTCTGTTTGCTGCATTGGTTAATAAACATTGTCATGGTTCTTTGTTAAAACCTCGGCTGTGGTTGAGATGTTAGTTTTTGTTTGTTTTTTCCAGGGGTGACTCCATTAATCCTGTCGGGGTTCATTCCGTGTTTTATGCGCCTGATAATGAAGCATTAAGTGCCGAAGCCTCCAGCAGCACAGACGACGTCTCTCAGCCCGGCGCCAGTTGATTCACTCGCACGTCGTCGTTACCGAGGACGACGTCACACACTGGATTTTTATGACCTGACAGGAAGTGTGTGTGTCCACGAGAGCACGGCGCCCGTTGTGAGTGTGTCACTGCGTGTGGAACATGTGTGACCTGCATGCGTGATTCTTTTCATGACTCAAGGCTGTAGCGTGAGGGTTTTTTTCTTAAAAAAAGTGCAGTAGTTTGCAGTACTTCCGTAAAGCAAAATGGTCACAATCCACACCGGGGGACGTTTCAAAACTATATAAACATATTATACTATGAAGTTTTGCTTGTGAAACAAAACGACTATGATACTATGATACTATGATGGGGCGGCTGGGGTCTGTTTAAAAAGAAAAAAAAAAAGGGTCATGGCATGACACCACAACATAGGATACAATGAAGTTTTATTGTCAGAAACTGACATACTATTATGTGATGTTTTGTCAAAAAACGACATGATATTATTATTATTATTATTATTGACATTATATACCAAAAGAAAGCGACGCGATGCCCTTTTTGCCAATAAAATAAGGGACACCATGACCTGTTGGTGACGTCAGGCTCTGTGTGGGGGCCTTATCTGTATATCTGTATCTGTTGAGTCGGTGCTCCTCTGTGGGCTGATCTCATGACGAACCAGTCACCCTGTTCTTGATGTGTCGCAGCGACCGGATCTATTTCTATAGTTTCTATTGTCTTATCTCTGTCTGTGCTCCTGGGGGGCGTCTCTTATCACTCTGTCCGTTACATTCTTGGCTTCAGCTCTGTGTTTGTTGCCATTTATGGCCAAACGCGCCATGTTGTGTCCCACTGACCCACAATGCACCAGGGTTTTATAAATACCTCTGCATCCCTTTGCTCTGGAGTTATCGTGCTGCAGCGTGACGTTCCGGAGGATTCCTTGGTCCTCCGCTTGCCTCGTCCAGCATGGCATCACTGACGTCGTCCAGTGTCCGCTCGTCCACGTCCTTCTGCTCGTCGTCCCGTTACAGCAGCAGCTCCTTCTGCTCAGACGGCTCGCTGACGCCGTCATCAGACGCCCTGGATCCGTTTTACGAATCCTTTCCAGAGCTCGATTCCTCCAGTCTGTTTGGAGATGGGAGCTGCGGGGGGGACGGCGGCCTGACCCCCATCAGGAGATCCAGCAGGTCGTCCCGTGGGCTCGGCGGTAAGATCACACCTGACTGATGTTCACTGCACCGGAGTGACGACAAGTCTGATTACTGAGCCGCCGCCGGGATCTGATTCAGTTCATCACGCGGTAAAATCTCACGTTCTCTGACCTCTGACCTCTGATCCAGCTTTTTCAACTTCCTTCACTTTTACACCTCAAGTTTCCTCTTGAGCAAACGTCTGTTTTTCAGTTCAACCTGATTCGTTCGTTCCCTGAGAACAAGTCGACTGTCACGAATCACTCCCTGAAAACAAAACCTACACTGAAAACGAGCAACTGAGCGTTTCGGTGAATGAATCTTTTGACCGAACGGAGTGATTCTGTCCACCGAAACGAACGCTTCTGCCATCGTGAGTCTGCTGAGTGTCTCCAGCAGCCGGAGGGAAACGGTCGGTGCGTCGGGTCGATTGAGAGTAAAACAGGAATCAGACGTGTGTCATACACACACAGTACATGTAGTACACACAGTATACACACAATGGACAGAGTACACACACAATATACACAGAATGCACACACAGTATACACACAATACACGTAGTACACAGAGTACACATGCAGTATACACACAATACACACACAGCACATGTAGTACACTGGGTACACACACAGTACACACACATTTCAGAGGATCCACTATTTTCTCTCTGTGCTGGTCAGCGTTCCTTCACCTCCCGTGTCCTTCTCGTGTCGTTCCTCCACAGCTCCAGTAGGTGGCGCTGTGTCGGGACGTCGCTCTACTTCCGGCGGCAGCGTGCGACGTGTGGGAGACAGTTACTACATGTCTGCTGACGTCAGCCAGTTCGAGGCGCACAACATCGTGGTGACGGCCTGCAGGCAGCACGTGGTCGTTCACGCAGAGAAGGTGTGTGCGCCACGCACGTGCACGCACACACACACACACACACACCCTCACCTGTCCGTACGTACGTCCGTCCGTCCTCAGGTTCTGGACGACGGGACCGTGGGCGCCACCTTCAGCCAGAGGTCGCTGCTCCCGGACGACGCCGACCCGCTGTCCGTCGGCGGACGTCTGACCCCGGACGGCGTCCTGGTGGTGAGAGTTTGTCGGACCAACGCGCCGGGGGGGCTGCAGCCCCCGGGCCCCCCCACCCACTGCAGCGAGGTTCACCTTTGACCTCCAGGGCCTCTGTGGGACGAACAGCAGCTTGTGTGTGTGTGTGTCAGACTGAAGCAGTAGATCTCAGATGTTCTGACGTTTGTTTCTCGTCATCAGAACGTTGATTATTGGCTATTGATCGCGTACAGATGAATTTCACTAAAAAAACATGACATTCATTGTGGCAGAGCTGGGTGTTTGTTCACTGGTTGGTGTGTGTGTGTGTGTGTGTGTGTGTGTGTGTGTGTGACACAGAGGAACTTGTGAGACGTTTGATTACGTTAAAATCTCTTTTATTTGTCCTGATATACAAAACAATGATTCTTTTAAAAATAGCTTGATTTTCTACGCCCCCCCCCCCTCCCACACACACACACACACCATTACCCCCCCCCCTTATTATTGCACAACCTTTCCAAGTGTTTTGTATGTGCGTGTTTGTGTAGTGGTGGTGGGGGGTGGGGGTCTGAGCTGAGGAACAGAAATGTCCAACACACACTTTAACTTAATCTTCAACTGAGGGTGTGTGTGTGTGTGTGTGTGTGTGTGTGTGTGTGTAGGTGCTTTCTCTCTCTCACTCTCACACACACACACACACACACACGCTCTTTTTACACTGTCTTTACAAAAACAACATTGTCTAGTTTCAGTGACGCTCAAAGACGATGAACGAGTTATCGATCAAACAGAAAAACACTAAAAACATCAAGACCTCATTAAACCAATGGGCGTGGCACCGGAGGGGGCGTGGCACCAGGGGGCCACCGGTGCGTGTGTGTGTGAGTGCGTTTTATTGCAGCAGCAGGCACTCATGTGTGCAGATGAACCCCCCCCCCTTATGAACACGTGAATGTTAGTGTTATTTACAAAGTTGCCGGCGGGTTCACGACCTCCAGCTGCTGCCACACCCGCCCGACGTGGCGCGGTCAGGACGACAAACACGCGTCCGCAAACGACACGCAGCCGCTGACTCAGCGTAACGGGCGTCCGCCTGTCGACGTCTTCGTTCACTCGCTCGCCGACTTCCTTCCTCTGAGACCAGAGAGCTCTGATCGAACGCAGAAGAGGAGGAGGAGGCGACGAGAAGGTGGAAAATGGAGGCATCTGTTGCCATGGAAACCAAAGCTCCTTGCTGCTGCAGAGGAGCCGACGACATGTTTTCAAAGGACCAGAAATGTTTTTCAGTCAATTAAAAAAAACACAGCTGCTCGCTGCTGTAACACACACGTGCACACACTCACACGCGCGCACGCGCACACACACACTCTCTCTCTCTCTCTGCAGTGGAAGACGATTGAACTTTAAACAGGTGGAAACAAAGAAGTTTAAAAAAAAATCCCTTTTTACAGACTCAGTTCCTCGTTGGGTTCCTCCAACATCTTTTCCCGCTCAGTGTGGGCAGGGGGCGGGGGGCTGGGTGGGGGGGCGGTGAGAGGAACAGATGCAGAGATGTCAGACGCTGGCTGAACAGCAAAACTCTCCAGGATTAAATATTGATCGAAGCCCCGAGGAGGTTTCTGTGTTTGTGGCGCGCGCACACGCACACACACACACACACACACACACACACACCCTCCTCACTGGGACTTCTCGTCGGACTCGGAGGGGGTGTGTTCGCGGGGCAGCGACATGCTCTTGTGACGGTCCCACAGTTTGTGGAGCTCCGTGGCCTCGTTCTCGCTGCTGCTGGTGCCGCTGTCGCGGAAACTGGCCAGCGGGGGGCGCACCTTCACGCCTTTGACCGTCACCGAGCCCTCGATCGCTTTACGAAGCTGCACGGAGAGAGAGAGGGAAAAAACAGAGGTTAGGCTGCCACACAGCCTCCACTGATCTGATGTACAGCTGAAGTCTTCTGACGACCCGTTGACCTGACGACCTCCGTCCTACTCCGCTGTCAGCGTTTCTACTTCGACGTCTGTCTGTCTGCGACGCGCCGCGGTGAATGTTGTGTTTTGTTTTTTTTCCTGTTATCTGTGTTTGTCTTTGTTTTCTTCCAGCCCAATCACAGTCGCCTGTACACGTAACCACGACGACTCGACATCGTGAAAGGTCACGATCAGACACGAGAGGGTCACAGCGGGTCTGACCTCTGACCTCAACGAGAAGCTCCCTCTGCAGCGCCTGATTCGTTCTTCACCGTTCCGTTTTCACGTTCCGGGAACGACAGAAACGATGTTCTAACGAGAAACAGTCTGAACACGTCAGTCGGATCATGAACTAGTACATCGCTCAGAGCTCCAGCAGCAGCTCAGATCTGACATTTTCACACGGACTTAAAAGCTCCTCTGACCATCTGGGAACACACTGATATCAGTTGGTTCAACAGTTATGGACTCTTTGTTATGAACTATTTGTCTCATGGTGGTTCTCTTCTGGATCCTGCTCCAGTAAACTTCACGTTATTCTGCAAACACACACAGAAACACAAGTTGATGCAGGAAACAAACGTGATGTTTGACTGGAGAGCAGCTTCGCTTCCTTTGTCTCAGAGTTGAACTTCTCTTCTTCTACGCACTGACTGAACAGCGTGCGTGCGTGTTGAAGGCAGACAATGAGGACAGTGGCCGCGGGGGGGGGTCAAAGGTCAGACGCCGTGCTCCGATCCTCACCTCCTTGAGGGACACCACCCCGATGAGACGGCCGATGCTGGTGACGTAGGCGTGGTCGAGTCCGAGCAGCGAGAAGATGGTGTGAGTCTGGAGGAGGACGTCAGCAGGTTAGAGACGCGACAAACTACGGCTGCGACGTAGGGGCCGCGTCCATGCGGGGGCCGCCGGAGTCTCTGCAGCGCTCAGACCTTGTGCAGCGACGTTCTCTCCACCAGCTGGAACGGAGCCGGGTCGATCTTACAGCTGCTGAAGTTCACCTGCTCATCCAGCTGCTGCTCCTCCCACTCCGCTATCTGCAGGAGACACCGGAGACAGGGACACGATGGAGACGGGGTTAGCTAACAGACAGAGGGTGTGAGTCAATGGAGGAGTCGCCCCCTGCTGGTACGTGAGCTTACAGGTGAGTGAAGAGCTACTGACCAATCAGATGACAGACGCACTCAATCCCTCCAAGACGGAGGGGACAAGAACCAACAGCAGAGTGAGGAGAGAGGGAGTGGAAGAGGGAGAGAGGGGGAGGGATGTGTGTGTGTGTGAGAGGAAATGAAAGCTGCCGTCGGCAGATGAATAATAAATGATGTCATATCCTAAAATATCAGACTCCAAGTGATCGACTCGTCTGGTCTGATGAGTCAGAGTGACATCACCAAGAGAGAAAAACTTTTAATTTTATTCAGACTCAATCACAATCAGACTCCTCTCTCACACACACACACACACACACAGGGGTCATGTGACGTGCCTCTCACCTCTCTGACGGTCATGTCGTCCTCCACATCTCCGTCATCCTGCAGAGACAGAGAACAGCTAGAGACGAAGATTCACACGGAGTGTGTGTGTGTGTGTAGTATGTAGTAGTGTGTGTGTAGTACTGTGTAGTAGTGTGTGTGTAGTAGTGTGTAGTAGTGTGTGTGTAGTACTGTGTGTAGTAGTGTGTGTGTAGTACTGTGTGTAGTACTGTGTAGTAGTGTGTGTGTAGTAGTGTGTGTAGTCATGTCAGTACAAATAAATGAACAGTGATGGATGATGATGATGATGATGAAAGAGTTAATACGTTGAATTATTTTTGCTGTTGAAAGTCACACGATACACAACCATTTGGGCATATGCACACACACACACACACACACTCCCTTGTAGTTTACATTCACCAGTGGCAGCATTCAGAGTTCCATCAGTGCGTCCTCGTGTCTGCTGACAAACTTTACGATCAGTGAGAGGGGTGTGTGTGTGTGTGTGTGTGTGTGTGTGTGTGTGTGTGTGTGTGTGTGCGCATATGTCTGCATCATGATTCCGCTCGTCACATGTTCCAATGTGATCAGCAGCATACAAAACGATCCGTTCAGTTATTTATGGAGACAAATGAGAAAAATGGAGGGGGGTGTGTGTGTTGGGGGAGTGGGGGGGTGGTGGTGGCAGGAAACAGAGCCCAGCAGCTCTCATACATAAAACATGGAGGGTAAAAATGATAAAACCAGTGAGCAGAGACTGAGGCAGCATCATTCCTCTGAAACACACTGATGTAATTTACTCTGCATCAATATTTCACAGCCACCATGAGGCGGTGTGTGTGTGTCTGTGTGTGTGCGTGTGTGTGCGTGTGTGTGCCTGTGCGTGCACGGGCGCTTCAGAAGAGTTGTTGATACAGATAATAACCCAGACCCCCGAACAAAGAATGAAACAGAAAAGCAACAAGAGTGAAGACAAATACATGTGGTGTGTGTTTGGACGCGCGCACGCACGCACGCACGCACGTACGCCACAGGTCTGTCACAGGTTACTCATTTTAGAACAGACAGATATTCTGGAATGAAGTTGAAGCTGCTGGACAATAAAATAAATAAAACGTCGAGTCATCAGCTGATGAGAAACACATTAGTTGCTGAGTCAGCAGATAAAAAACGTCAGCTCACCCCAAACACACTCCTGAAGCCGGGCGGAGGCTCCTGGTGGGTGGACGACAGGTAATGACGCGTCAGGAGGTGACGGTGACTCATGCAGCACGCGACGAACAGACAATCACACGCTGGTTTCATTGGTTGACATCCAGTGATCAGTGCTCGCTGCTGATTGGACGCCGCAGATCGCTTAGCGATCGTCACCTGACCCGCGTCATCGTCATTGTTTCATCCGCTCAAACGCTCGCTCGCACCGTTTCCCGCCAGACGCTCGTGAAGCGACGTCACACAAACACACTGGAGGGGTGTGTGTCAGGCCAGCAGCAGGCCACGCCCACTCTGGGAGGCCGTCACTGATTGGACGCCTCGGCTGACACAGCTGATGATGGACGGTGAAGCATGCTGGGATCTACAGCCTCGTCCTTGTGGAGCACCTGACCACATCTGGACCACAGTCCGACGTGTGTGTGTGTGTGTGTGTGTGTGTGTGTGCAGAGCCGTTCAGATGACGTCGTACTGATGATCAGCTCTCGTCCAATCAGATCACTTGTTTTTAACTGTGTCAGGAGTCCACTCGTATCAGTGGTTCTTCAGTGGTCAAATGCTCCAGAACCTTCCGCTGCCTCCTGCTGCCCGGTGGCGCCGGTGAAGGGTCAGCAGGTGCACAGGTGCGACAAGGACCAGGCTGTTGGACACTCTGGGGCGCGATGGCTCCGCCGGGCTCAGCCGGGTCACAGTCCATCGGCGGGAGGGATTAGCCCTGGAATGGAATGACGGGTGGCGGCTGATTGGCTGATGAACCTGTTGCCGGGCGGATTCCGAGCAGCCAGGCGACCCGAACGGGGGCTCTTACCACCACGGATATCCGGACTCGTTTGGACGACCTCCTGACCTCACGAGACGTGACACTGTCCACGTTGTTGTTGGTCTTACACCAGCCGGAGATAAGCACATGTCAGTAGCAGACCCCCCCCCCCCACACACACACACACACACAACGTTCCTGCAAAAGAACAAACTGCTGACCGGGGATCAGACGACCCCATCCATCGGCAGCTGGTGTGTGTGTGTGTGTGTAGGAGGAAGTGTGTGTGTGAGCGTGAAGACTGTATGTGACTGATAGAACAGGAGTGTGTGGGTGGACGGAATGTGTGACAGTAACAGGGCCCGGTGTGAGTGTGAGTGTGTGTGTGTGTGTGTGTGTGTGTGAGGATGCCCTCTTACCTCCAGCCCTTCAGCGTCTGGACTGGCACAGAACAGGTTCTTTAACGCGATGCCTGAATGATCTGAACGACACAGTGAGACAACGATCACGGGACGTGTGCGACCCCGGGGACGGAGGTGCTGTAGGTGTCGTACCTGTGGGCATCTCAGAGGGCCGTTCCACCACAGACGGCCTCTTCAGAGCAGGTTTCAGGGGCCTTTGAGGGACGGGACGAGTTGGACTGAAGGACGATTCCTCTGTGGAGATCTACACACACACACACACACACACACACACTGATGACTCCACATCAGGGACTTGTGAGGAGTCAGAGTCTCTGTCCCTGTGACCTCTGACCTGGAAGCGGACCTCCTGACTGATGCGCTGGCCGCCGTCCTCGCTGCCGGTGTTGGACACGACCGACATGCGCTTCTTCTCCTCCGCCGCTCGCTCTCGGATGTACTCGAGTCGCCGCGGGCGACCCAGCTGCAGCGACAGCAGCGCCTGCAGCTGAGCGCGCTCGATGGAACCCAACAGGATCATGGACTCTGGAGGACGAGGACCAGGAGACGGCGCTCAGAGAGACAGGAAGTGGAGACGAAAGGGACCAGGAACCCATGGGGTGTGTGTGTGTGTGTGTGTGTGTGTGTATGTGTCACCTGCCGACTCCACCAGAGCCAGGGTCTTCAGGTGTCCCGTCAGCAGGACATTGTGCAGGTCTCTGTAGCAGCAGTTGAGTGTGATGTAGCGGACGTCTCTCACCATGATGTCCTCCACACGGATGTTGTACTTCCTGACACACACACACACACACCAGGAGTCAACAGGGGGTGGGGGCAGGTACTGTGTGTGTGTGGACAGGTGGACATGTGGACACCTGATTGGCTGCTGCACGCACACACGTTATATAATAGATTCCACACTTTACTAAGACTGGGGGAGGTGTGTGTGTGTGTGTGTGTGTGTGTGTATCATTCCTTCAGTGCTGGAATGATGAATGAGATGAATAAAAGATTTTCATGTGAAGACAGAAAGGATGGAAAAGGTGTAGTTTCATGAGTGTGTGTCTGTGTGTGTGTGTGTGTGTGTGTGTGCGTGTTGCACACCAGGCGTTATGCAAGTGTTCCTGTGCGTGTGTGGGTGGGTGGACGGTTGTGTGGGTGTGAGATGGATATTTTCCAATTTGAGAGCGAACACATTCAGTGAAGGGGAGGGGGGGGCACACATCACCTCCAGTGTCTCATTTCCTCCCTCGATCAACACACACACACACATTAAAACACGCACACACTGCATGTTCACCGTGTCCTCAGGATGAGACACTGAGACAGAAACGTCCAATCAGACCTTGTCCTTTTGTGTGTGTGTGTGTGTGTGTGTGTGCGTCTTCTACATTGACCAGACCTAACTGACCTGACTGTACCAAGATACAACAGGTCAACAGGACATTTAACTAGAACGTCATTAGAACGTCATTAGAACATGATGATTGGAACGTGATGAGAACAGCTCAGATGATCAGCTGAAGGAACAGGACTTCTTTCATTTCATTCTTCACGTTCTCCCGTTCTTCTGTCAGACAGAACGCTGCAGAGACAAACCTTCATAAAACGCATGGAAACAAGGACACGGTGTACAGCAGCGGCCGCAGTTTCATACAGGACCAGTGGTTGGGGACCACCGGTGTTCGGTACAGGATGAACAGAGTGTGTCCAGCGTGTGTTTCAGTGTGTCCAGCGTGTGTTTCAGTGTGTCCTGTGTGTGTTTCAGTGTGTCCTGCGTGTGTTTCAGTGTGTCCAGCGTGTGTTTCAGTGTGTCCAGCGTGTGTTTCAGCGCGTCCAGCGTGTGTTTCAGCGCGTCCAGCGTGTCGGCCACGTACTCGTGGTGGCCCCAGCCCAGCTCCGGCAGGTACGGCAGCTTCTTGATGCGGATGATGGAGTCGTAGAGCGACGGCTGCAGCGACTGAGCGACGGCGTTGGCGAGAATCACGGCGATCATCACGGGCAGGATGTGGGAGATCTGACCGGTGAGCTCGAACACGATGACGGCCGTCGACACCGTGTGCGTCACGGCCCCCGACAGCGCCGCCGCCCCTGCACACAGAGGGAGGTGGAACGGGTTCTGACAGGGTTCTGTACAGTTTCACTCAGGGTTCTAGCAGGTTCTCACCGACGACAGCGTAGCCTCCTGGTACGATGGGGTAGATGGTTCCATCGGTGTTGATGCCGTCAGGGAACCAGGCCGCCATGCTCTCACCGACCAGACGGCCAAACGCCGCGCCTGAAGGATGAACACATGAAGAAGAACTTCATCACTGGACGCAGTACCTGACCAAGAACCTGATCAAGAACCTGATGAAGAACCTGACCAAGAACCTGATCAAGAACCTGACCAAGAACCTGATCAAGAACCTGACCAAGAACCTGACCAAGAACCTGATCAAGAACCTGATCAAGAACCTGATCAAGAACCTGACCAAGAACCTGACCAAGAACCTGATCAAGAACCTGACCAAGAACCTGATGAGCAGTACCCACATACCTATAACAAACACGGGCATGAAGGCGCCGCAGGGAACTGGGATGGTTGTCGCCAGAGCCGACATCCAGAACTGAGACACAGAAAAGAACCGGGGGTCAGAGAGTGTGTGTGTGTGTGTGTGTGTGTTAGAAATCATCAGTATTAAATCCGCAGGCGCCCAAAGAGACATTTTTATCTCCACCCCTGTCTCTCTCCTTCTGTCTATAGTTAGCTGTAATTAAGTCCTGCTGCCATGGTGAAGTAATGGATCTTCTTCTGGCGCGTGCACACACACACCTACACACACACACACACCTACACACACACACACACACACCCAGCCGTCACAGAGACTGCGTCTGAACCACATTCCCGTCCAACCGTCCTTCAGTGTCTCTACCTTCATGACGATGAAGAGGACCAGCGTGACGAAGACGTTGACCTGCGGATGTTTCCAGGCCTGCGAGTGTCCGATGTAGTCAAACTCCTCGGCGATTCCCTGTTTGGCCCACGTGCGGTTGTCCAGCAGCGTCACCAGAGACTCTTTCTGTGTCAGCTACGAGACACCAGACGGCAGCCGTCAGAGTGGGGGGGGGATAGGGTCAGCTGATCAGTCCATCAGCTGATCAAGCAGAGGGATGCGACGGTGTGGTCGCAGGTGGGTGTGGCCAGCGTGTCGTGCAGTGGGCGTGGCCGACAGTGGGCGTGGTTGAACAGACGGCACAAACCTTTCCTGCCATAAACTGTCCGAAGCCGGGGGGGAACGTTAGGGTGGAGATGAGCAGCGTGACGAGCGCTGGATACAGCAGGCGTCTGCGCACACACACACACACACACACACATTTTTATGCTTCATTGTTTTTCACTGTGCGTGCGTGCGTGCGTGCGTGCGTGCGTGCGTGCGTGCGTGCGTGCGTGCGTGCGTGCGTGCGTGCATGCGTGCGTGTGTGTGTGTGTGTGTGTGTGTGTGTGTGTGTGCGTGCGTGCGTGTCTCACTTCTTCATGAGGAATCTGTTGATGGCCTTTTGCTTCCTGATGAACTGGACAATCAGTCGGTTCAGGTAAACAAACAAAGCCCCTCCGAACCCGCTGGCGATGCTGCGGACACACGCATTCACGCGTCACTCGCACCTTCGACCGACGACACTCACGTAACAACACAACAATGGGACGGTATGAATGACGCGGGTGAGTCAGAGCCACGGCAGGAAGAAGACACACTGGAACGTGGAGGTGAGAGCAGCGGGGGAACCAAGAAGGAGACATTCAAAGTTCTCATCACGGCAAACGCAGAATGGAGGTGCGGGGGGGTTGTTCGAGGGGCGGGGCTCATAAATTCATGCTGCTCATTAATTATTAATGCTGTCAAATCGCTCTGAATAAATAATGAGTCTGGAGCCGAACAAAAACACTGCTGGTCTGTTCTTTGTCTGCTCGTTGTTCCACACGTTAAACAGGTGTGTACAGGTGAGTACGGATGTGTACAGGTGAGTACAGGTAAACTGAGGTGAGAACCTGTGTGTGTAATTTGTGTACAAACAACATGTCGCTGGTGAAACTCACCCGATGACAGCGAACGCTGGAAGCTCCTGGAGGTCAAAGGGGAAGTCGAGACGGAAACGAGTCTTAAAAAGAGCTGTGATGGTTTCTGGGAAAACAAAAG
>CAAKHB010003141.1:35226-61004 GCA_901007665.1 Aeoliscus strigatus | reverse complement strand
TTGTAGATTCCTTTCACTGACAAAACAGCAGCTAGATTGCGATATTTGACAACGCCCTCCGAAAATGAGAAAAAAAAAAAACAAACATCCTGTTTCACATCTGGCACATTCTCATCGGTCTCATCGCAGCTTGTCGACCGCAGAGGAGT
Organism: Aeoliscus strigatus; assembly: GCA_901007665.1. NCBI lineage: Eukaryota > Metazoa > Chordata > Actinopteri > Syngnathiformes > Centriscidae > Aeoliscus > Aeoliscus strigatus. The sequence goes on along the minus strand of CAAKHB010003141.1, from coordinate 60,855 downwards.
TGAAAGATGTAGAATGTGAGCGGGCAACACCAACAGACCCCATGTGCTGCTGCAGCATTGTCCGATTGTTGTCCCTCCCACACACACGCACACACACACACACAGGTATTGTGTCAAACTGTTTCTGCTTTGTTTTCAAGCTTCCTGCTCAAACATCTGTGCTTTTGCCAGATGTGAAAGTTTGTTTCATAACAAATACCGGAAAGGAGGATTGGCTGGTGTGTGTGTGTGTGTGTGTGTGTGTGTCCCCTCAAATTTCACTTCATAAAACTTCTTTTGCATTTGCTTCTATCTTCCTGAGACCCTCAAAGTTCCCCCTCGAATCCCCCCGTTTACATTGGTTGTGTAAAAACATGGCACGCCCCTCTCTAACCTTCTAACCTCCTGCCAACCGTCAGAGCCACGGTCAGGGTTGGGTTCATCCGCCTTTTCTGCAATGCTGAAGTCAGAAGACACACTTCCTGTTTTTACTCGGTATTTCAGCTGGGGTTAAGACAAGTTCCATGTGCCGACATTTCTCTGAAATGTCCTAATCAGATAAGACAGTGGATTTCTGGTAAACATGTGATTCATTGAGAAGTGAAATAGTAGGCGACTTGCTAACTTGCTAGTTGTCACCACTCATCCAAGACGCGTCGGTCCTGTCGCCTGCGATTTAACACAGCGAGTTACGATGGAGAAGCTTCACAGACAAGATTCATGGAGAAAGTGGTGCAGCGAGCGGTGGCACCTTCGCTAAGCTAGTCGATGTAGCTTCATGACTAGACAGGAATGACATCATCACCAGCAAAGGCGGAAGCACAATTCATTTCCTTTTCTTGCCGGTTTTGCGGTCGTTGCTTTGACCTCTCTACGGTGTTGAATCGTAACGGAATACACCGTGTCTGGCACCAAACCGATTCAATGCAGCCGAGCTGGACATTGGCGGCGGTAAAAAGGCAAAGCTAAAAAAAAAAGAAAGTCACTTGGAAGCACAAAAGCATGCAAGTTCATTAAAAACAGGTTAAAAAAGACTCAAAGAATCTGTCCTTTATAGTCCAGCAGGTGCTTTAAGGAGCACTTGTCAACACAAATATACTATTATTATTATTATAGCGCCACCGTCCATACAGAAAGGAATCAGGTTTACAACCAATCATCTGCAGAAGAACGCATCTACTCGTCAACTCGTATTTTTCTCCTCTTAGCAACCACTCCCAGATCGACAGTCGATTCTGAACTTCATTACTTTCACACCCACACCTGTTCACTATCGCCGGGCCTGTGCTTCCTGTTTGAGCGCTCCTCCCTGAGCCGACCGCACAAACCCTGCATTTCCTGCAGTCACTAGACGCCCCCCCCGTCCCCCTTGCCATGTACGTTCAAATCAAGAGCGGGAGAGGCAGCGTTTATTGATTCCCTCACACCTGTGGAGCTGTACCGAGACCTCACCTAATCACCACCGCGCAATCACCAGCCGCTAATTCACTGTGCTGAGTGAACCAAGTCCAGCCGGTGGGTTTCGATCTGTCCTCTCCTAATTCGCTTCCAGCCACCTCTTGATTTATCGCCTCTCAGGTCCAACATTTTCCCCACGGCGCTTACGTCAGCTTCGCCTTCTCAGCTCCATCCGTCTTTTGCATTCCAGCCAAGCCTTTCCGAGAGCCTAAGATCATTTAGAAAGTGGCTGTATGATACTTTATTTGGGATTGTCTGTCGCCCAGCCAGGTTAGTGGGCGTCAACCAGCCGCTAAATCTAGTTCTGCCTCCACTGCAGGCCGCCACGTTTTTTGAAAAGAGCTTCAAAAGCAGCTCATAGCCGCTGTTGTTCGGTCGCCGGCCGTGAGCCGATCCGGATTAAAAAGTGGATGTGACCTCGCAGGGAAACGAGGTGGCTCCGTGCAGGGAATGAGGTGAGTGACGGGGACAATGAGAGACGAGATGGTTGATGAAAAGAGAGATAGGGGAGGCGAGCGCGCCAGAGATGACTGACATGCAGCTCGTTGTCTGCTACCTCTGCTTCGTTCCTCATTCTCTCTCCTCCTCCTCCAAGATTGAAGCCGGATTTATGCTTCTGACGCGGACCCGATGCCGTGCGCCGTCGTGAGTGGTTCTACATCTGTCTGTCCTCATCGCTCTGCATTGAATCTCGCCGCCATGTTTTTTTGGTTATTTCTTTATTTCAAGCAATCGTATCTTGTTACCGCACTAACTACAACATCGGCGCCATTTTCCGTCGCCACTGCAAGATCTTTTTCTTTTTTCATTTCAAACGATATTAACTGACATAGATGTGAAGCGTAGCTACATGGAGCTACACTGGAGAGGGGCACATCAGGCGACACCTACACGTCTACACACACCCGTACGTACACCGTCAATTTGACGCAGAAGCATAATTCAGGCTTTGGCTGCTCGTCTTTTGGTTACAAAAAAAAAAAAAGGCAACAGCAAACCAATTACTGAGACTGCCTGATTAGTGTTGCATGTGAAGTGGAGGAGGTGGCTGGAAGTGATGCTGCCTGTGAACAGCCACGGCTGCTGCTGAGGTCAGAGGTAATTGCGGCAGAGGAGGAGAGAAAGGAGAAAGCCTTTGTGTTTCTTTACTACGACCGCCATTCTACAGCCGCATCTGTCATGTGAAGCACCGTGCGTCGATTAACTGAGGAGACGGAAAAGATGGAAGAAAAAAAAAAAAAAAGAAAAACCATCAGATGACACTGGATTATTCGTGTCGCATCGCTTTGCGCGTATGATGTGCGCAGCATTTGCATTCAATCTGATTCCAAATCTGCGAACACAAAAAGGAGCCTGTGCGATAGGCAAAGCAGGAGATGAGGAAACGGGCACTTTTCAGCCTCCTGCTGACACGTGACGTCCAGGCAGGAAGTCAAATCAGAGATTACCAGTCAAATCCCACCAACACCAGAAACCTGAGGGTGAGAAGTGGGGGGGCGGGGGGGGGGGTTGAAGATGTGGCAGAGCACATCCTGTCTGCTAATCTCCCACTGCTCTCAAAACCCTTGAATCAACAATCAGAGGGCTGATGGAAGTTTAACCCTTTAACACTGATGGTATCACTACTGATAGCATACCAGGGAGTACCGCAAGTATGCGAGTATTTGCGCTGTTGGAAAAGGAACAATGACCGTAAGGATTACCAAAAGAACTGTGTGGAACTTTCTGATAAACAATCACATAATGACAGCGCTACAACGTATGCTAGCGTGAATGTAGCTCTGATGATAGCGTCAGAGGTTACGGGTTAAAACAGGAGGGCAATGGGCTGATTTGGATAAAGTGATATAATATTTTGGGGGGGGGGTCAACATGTATTCTCATTTTCCAGGAGACAAAAACTCATAATTATGTCCAACAGTAATATTTGTCTCTTCAGATGAGAAAAAGGGTCAATTACATTACAAGTGAACATGATTCGCCATCTTCCTCCTGTTTCCCAGGATGTGTCATAACTTTTACACATGCCTTTGCCTCCCCATCCTCTCCTGTCAGTTCACAGATCCACTCCCTCGGTCTATTTTAGGAGCAGGCATTCATTCCTGCATCCCTCCCAGCTCCTCCCTCCCTCCTGAGGATGATTGTCCACAGGCCCGTTAATTCTGTGTGGCAGGTATTTATTCCTCTGCTGCTGCTGCTGCTGCAACTCTGACAGGGAATCATCCTATATGGCATCAGCCATTGCTGGTAAATTGTCTGCATGTGAGGTCATAGTCACCTGCTCCAGCTCTATAAACTAACTGAGTCAGAACACACATCCCTGTCAAAACATGCATCTGTGGTTGATTATACAAGGATATGCAGTATCCACATCCAGGTGTCACACTGAAACAACGTGCATAATAATAATGAAAATAATAATAATCATGACAAATTTAAACATTATACGTTTGATTGAAATAAAATGGATGAAAAGATCAGCTTCAAAATTAAATTACATTAAATGTTTTTTTTTTGTTTTGTTCTTTTTACAAATAAAGCTGCAGCTCCATGCACTTGTTATACCTTCACAGTGTGCACGCTCCCATTCCCTGCGTGAAGAAGTGACTTTGGATGATTCTCAGCAGCTCCAGCAGAAGTCGGAGCCGGAGTGGGAACCCCGGATCCGGGTTGCGGTGATCGACGTCGGGTCCTCAGACTGCCAGTGACGGCGGAAGGAAAGTCTCCTCCGGCGCAGCAAGTTGCGATGCGGTGCTCGGAGCTCGGTCCTGCAGCCGCAGCTGGAGCGCACGAGAGCCTCAGTGCTCCAGCTGTGCGCCTCCTCCTCCTCCTCCTCCTCCTCCCTCCACTGCGGAGACACAGTCCCGCCTATCGGTAGTAATGCAGCACGTCGGTCCACATGTCCGAGTATGTGTATGCAACAACATGGTGATGTGTGTGCAAGCAGCAACAATTCGATGAATAAAGCGCATTTTTCGCGTAAAAAAAAAAAAAAAAAAGCAAAATCGGTTTAAGGAGATTTGGAAAAACCTGCGTGGGATCTCTGACGCATTCTTCGCTCAATACGTCGACACTGAATTAGTGCGAATTAAATAAGACAGGTTGGTTTTCCAGAAACAGTTCCATTCCATTAGGTGCACATGCAGTTCACCTGTTGCCATAAGTCCCACCCCCTATATTCCGTCACTTATGCTGCATTCAGTAAATGCAGGAAATAGTAAGTACCAATAGATTAGATTAGAATACGCCTGTATCGTCATTTATACATGGTTAAGCGGGAGGCTCTTGGTCAGTTTTATGTAACATAACTAAGAACATATACACTTAGAATTAAAAAAAAATTAGATGTTGTGATAAAATCTTTGTGACAGAGGAGTAGCAGCTAATGTAACCGGAGTGCTAAACATGGACATTAATACTGATGAAATACCTGTAAATGTAAAATGGGAATTGGTGTTGCTCTCAGTGAATCATCATTTCCTGGTTTTGTTGTGAAAGGAAAAATACCGACAGCACGTGAAAGCAACCTTTCGAGCTCCGCCCAACCAGGAAAACGAAGTGACACCTCAGAGCTCAGGAACCGTAAAACTCTGTCAAGACTCTAAATGTGTCCTCTAACAACAGAGGGTGTATGATTTATGAGGGTGTTAGTGTGAATTTTTTTAAAAAGTGACTTTTTGATCGTCCGCCATGTTTGTTGGTGAGTTTACCGTATTAATCGATCACTGAGCTATTGATTTGATGACGTGTCTGAGGTCAGAGGTCATTGACCCCAGGCTCCTTTAGGTGTTTACCAAAATGGGAGCTACTGAATGTCACTTGTCTCAACACAAAATCATTCATGTATTCATTTTTAAAGATCAACAGTGCTGAAAAAATTTAAAATTGATGAGCAAATAACATAAAACACTATGTGGTGAAAGAAGGAACATACGTTACATAAATATTCTCTTAATACTGCATATAACTCACCAAACACTACCAGTATTATTAAATACATTCAGCTTTAGGCTCCTTGTAACATTATTTACTGATTTATTTCACATTTCTCCCGTTATGAAAGCATTCTTTGGGATTCTCCTCCGTGGATCTCCGCTCTGCAGGGACAAGGGTAAGACGCAAGAAACCCTTTAGATTCAGCAGGGTCAACATCCGTGTGTGGGAATGGACGGCCAGGAGGCGGGGGATTTACTGGAGGAGTGTGTCAGAGCAGCAGCAGCAGCTGGACATTCCGCCCACGAGGAGCCACAGAGGCTGAACCACTGCAGCTGCAGAGGTCAGACACAAGATGGGACTGTCGCGGTCGCGTCATGGAGATGAGGGATGCCAAAATCTATCGGCCTCTCGTTCCCTTGCAGAGTCGCTGGGTGACGAACTGGCCTCGCTCCTGCAAGACGCCATGGAGATGAAGTGGCCCTTCGTACCTGAGAAGTGGCAGTACAAGCAGTCGATCAGCGCCGAAGACAAAAGCAACGTGAACGATCTCATCAGCCGGCACCTTCCTCAGCTTCTGGTAACATGTCACACAGCAAGGTTGTTCCCATGACAACATATTGTTTCGTCACTGCGATGTAAAACTCACTTCCTAGTGCGAGACATCCATGTTTGTTTGTCGTCAGGCGTTCTTGAAGGCATCCATCACGGCTCAGGACGTGCACGCGGCGCTCGCAGTCGTCTTCTTGGTGGACCGCTTCTTCTACTGGACGGACGAGTCCAGCCGGTTGTTGAAGATCGCCAAGCTGCTCCACGGACGCCACCCCGGCGTTCCTCTGGCCCCTCAGCTGCTCATACGACAGGCGCGGGTCCACCTGAACTCCGGTGCTTCATCGCCACTCGTTGCTAAAAAGGAAACGATGGAGCGAGACGGTTTAACATGAAGCCTCATCGTCATTTTCTCCGTTAGGGAAACTGCAGAAGGCCGAATACATTCTGTGCAGCCTCATAAACAACAGCGGGACCACTGGTAAGTGTCATCACTCGCTGGGACGAGACACTGGACACTGAGTTCAAACTGTGTCGTCAATTTCAACGTGCAGGTTGCTGGCCGTACCGGTCTGACAGCGACAGGGCTCTCGTGCAGGCTGTCAGCGTCCAAGTGCGTGGAATGATTTTGCAGAAGCTCGGTGAGATCATAATACACTACAATGCTTGAGACGATTGCTAACGGAAAACGAAGTAGACCGGTTCCGTCTCGACGTTTCAGGCCTGTGGCTGCAGGCGGCCGAGCTAATCTGGGCTTCTCTGGTCGGTTACTTTGCACTGCCTCAGCCTGACAAAAAGGTTGGTCAGCCGCCGACTGAGATCTCAGAGTCCTTCAGAGTCCAGTCGAGTCACTCGTGGGTGTTCTCTAGGGCATCGGAACGTCTCTAGGTATCCTGGCCAACATCTTGGTGTCCATGAACGACGAGGACTTCCAAACGTTCAAGACCAGTCCACATATTGATTCAGTACGTCTCACTGTTGTCGCTCCTGGTCGATTTGTGTTTGATTACGTTTTCATTCTCTGATGATGTGACCAGTGTTTTCTAGACGGAGGTCATCGTCTTCTCTCAGCAGCCGGGGCTGCTAAGATGGCGGTGGTGTACAGCCAGTACACGTCTCTGTATGTGTTGACCAACGTGGTACGTGGGGGGGGTGGGGGGTCCACTGACACTCACATGAGCAGTGACCCACCATCTCACTTCCTCTTCTCTCCTCCTAGGTGACCCAAGGGACCTGTTTGTTATCCTACAGCTTCTCAGTCCAGTGTCCTCCTGCGCAGCGGCCCTCGTTCCGTCTGCGGGCCAAAGAGGCGTTCGCCGTCGGCCTGCTGACCAGACGCGACGACGAGCGCGTTACCAGCAAGCAGGAGCTGCACACCTTCGTCAAGGCGGCGTATTCCCTGGCCGTCACTCACAAATGGCTCGGTGCGCCGTCCGAGGTCGTGACGGAGGCAGTGCACGTCTGCCAGAAAGCTTTGGGTCACTTTTATGATTACTGCCACGCAGACACTCAAGATAAGAATGTTTTCTGCACCGACGTGATGCGGCTGATTGCGCGGGTGAAGCTCCTGTTGCGAGTGGAACCTTTTGTCAGTTCAAACGAGGGATCGTTCATCCCCGACGGCTACGGAGACGCCGCTGGAGACGTTTCGGTTCGTTTCACCCCGGAAAGTTTCTCCAGGGTGATGCGGAGATTTCAGAAGTATCATGCGTCGCTGGACGAGACCGCCAACCCCAGGTGCAAGGGGGGGCGCAGGGGGGCCAAAGACCAAGCAGACGGAGCGGGGCTGTGCATAACAGCACTGGAGACGACAGTCGGCACCGAATGCAGCACTCAGGTCTGCAGCTTGGACGTCCCCAGAGGAGACGGCGTCCCACAGCAGAGAGCTCCTGATCCAGCTCCGATGCTGGACCGGTGTGAGACTGTGGACAGCTCAGACAGCCTTGGCTCCTCGTGGAAGAACTTCTCCTTGAGCAGTAGCTCTGGTTCCTCTTGGGCCAGCTGCGGCGGCTTCGCGGGGAGCGGCGCCGTGCTCCGTGATTCGAGCGCGAGCAGCCGCAGCTTCTTTCCGACCACTGAGGTCGACGACGACCAGAAGGAAGGCAGAGGTGTCGGTTCCTGTACACAAAGATCTGCGGTTCCCTCCACATCGTCCTCCAGTGGAAGTCGTGATTCAGAGAAGTTTGAGGTGATCGAAGGTGCAGTCGAAACTCTGGGCACTGACGACGAGGCCAGCGGAGCTGTGCAGTCCTTATCCCAGCTCCTACTCAGGACGTCCTCCAGCGGTCTTAGTGACAGTTTCAGTTCCCAGTCGTCGTGGGAAAAGATCTCAGTTGACCAGAGCTCCACCACAAACAGAGAAGCTCAGACACCAGACCTCAGAGCAGGAACAGAGAGTCCGTCAACAGAGTCCACTGGGAGCTTTGTTTGTTTGGAGGCACTCGACTCAGCAAGGAAGGACCAGAGTAAGGACCTGAACGGTTCTGATACTGCCAGCTCTTTAGTGACCCCCGAACAGTGTTCCACTACTGAAAGTTCTTCAGAGAATTCCTCTGAGATCAGGAACCCTTGGTGCCACCGCTGCCGTCAGGACAGCGCCGGGCCTGGCCTTACTCCTGAGAGACAGTATTTCTTGTCACAGCAGGATTATTTCAGCCTCCTGGCCGGAGTTTGCCACGAATGTCTTCTGAAGAGACTGCAAAGCGACAAGAAACAGTTCAAATTAAAAAGATACGAGGCGGCGCAGAGTAAGTGCGAATATCATGGGGTAAAAACTGTGTACGGACAAAGGGAATGTCTCAAAACCAATGGAGTGAGTCGACATAGCACAGACATCACCGGTGTACTGGATAAACAGCGTCTTATGTAGGTTTGTTACTGACAGCAGTGGGCCGTTCTATGTGGTTCTGTTGCGTTAGCTAGCGTTAGCAGGTAATAGTAGCCAACGATTCCCGACTCTCAGGTATTGATTGTTGTATCAGTGTCGGCCCAGAATTTCACATTGGACACATGAATTGACCAGTAGTAGTTTAGCAGTGATTTGCATTCCATACTTTTCGGTCAACGTTAGCATGCCAGCACGTTGTGACATGTTAGCATGTAGCTTAGCCTTGAAGACAGTGTCTGTTGTTGCTTTTTACAAACGTGAACGCACACAAACTGTCGGTTAAAACGGCGTGAATCTGCCCATGACCTCCACCAGGCGCTCTCCATCTGAAGTTCTCCAAAGCCACGGGGCTGTGGACGGCGAGGGAGACGTGCGTTTACATCGGGAAGCCAATGGGGAAGGAGGGCAAGCAGAGGTCGGCCATCTGGGTGCAGTTTTTACACCAGGAGGAGCGGTTGAGCAGGTACGCGACCACTTCCCAACTGCCCCGAACGTGACGACTGCACCTTTGACTCTGTCTGAATCCTCTCAGCTATGTGGGAAAAGATTATAAAAACCCAAAGGAGCTGCAGTTTCACCTGAAGGACGTGGAGAGACAGATGACGGCCCAGTACTATGTCACCGAGTTCAATAAGAGCCTGTATGACCGCGACGTCCTGGCTCAGATCTTCTTCATCCCGTCAGAAGCGCTGCTGGTGAGGGTAAACCGCCAAACATACAGGAGCAAATATGTCACGGTGGAAGCGACGCCACGTCTGAGCGTTCCATCTGTGAACAGATTCTGACCGGAGACGAGATCGAGGCCTGCGTCACCGTGGAGCCCTACATGCTCGGAGACTTTGTGAAGCTCACCAACAACAAGGAGAAGAAGAACAACAGCCTCCAGGCGACAGCTTATGGCCTGGCCTTTGGACATTTCACCTACTTGCTCTCTGGCTGTCAGGAAGTCGTCGTGGACCTGCAAGGTGTGTCTCTGATCAGTCAAGTCGTTCGCACGCAGTATGTTTGTTTGTTTGTTTGTCCCGCTAAGAAAGCCTCGCTCCTTCCACAGGGTGGGTGACAGCCAACGGCAAAGGGCTGACATACCTCACCGACCCCCAGATCCACTCCACCAAGTCCCCCCAGGGCCCCGGTAACTTTGCTGGCAGGGGCCTCAGGTACTTCCTGGAGGAGCAACACGGACCCGAGTGCAACAGCATTTGCCAGCTGCTCAAACTACCGTCTATGGCGAAACCTCAGGTTCTTCCTGAGAAATAAAAGTCTCTGCCCTTGGTATGAGTCTTTTAGACTTTTATTTCGGTTCACGTGACTATTTTATTGCAATATCATCTTCATGTTAGATAAACAAAAGTAGCAGTCAGTAAGAATGTTTTGTTCCACACATGTGAGCGGATTGCGGTCCGACTGGCTGAGCAGTACAGGAATCATCTGACAATCTGACCGTGACGTCGGCGGTCACAAATTAATTTGTCTACATATTGCTGCTTTTTGCACCCTGTCTGCTCAACTGTGTCCCATTTTTGCAGATTAGGTTTTATTGCATGCAGGGGAAAAGTAACTTTATTGACACACTGTGATAAAAAGTTGTAAAATACACCTTGTCCTTTTGACTTGACTCCTTTTAGACAGTTGGACACTGAACCAATAAACTACCTGGACCCATTTCTTGTATATTTTGTTCAATATGTTGCTCTTTCCTATTTCTGTTGACCACCAAATATTCCCTGGTGAATAATAAACTGTATCTGATACTGCCCGTAACAGCAAACATGAAGTGACAGTGGAAACAATCGAGGTCAGGTCCACATGGTTCCTAAACAAAGTGACTTGACATCCACTTTTCAATCCTGAAATGAGGAAAACTGTCCTTATGTCGGAGTTACTGCTCAACTGAATTCCAACATAAGAAAACTTTAAAAACATTTGGTTGGATTTCTGTCAAATCAGCAGTTTTCCTTCATTTAAGGATTAAAAAAAAATCAAGATTTTCACTAAATGCTCTAAAATTCAAGATCAAATTTGGACAGATGGATTACAGGCATGAAATGACAGGAGGATGGAGGATGTGTTCATTGTCTTTCACAAACATAGAACACCTTTAAAAACCTCTGTGATTTCTAAGCGTAGCTAAACTGTAAATGAACTCACAGTGGGACGACAAACAGCTCCTGAAGCTCAGCAGAGACCCTGCAGCTGATCACCTGAGCAGGTGCATCTCATGATTGTGTGTGTGTGTGTGTGTGCGGTGTGTGTGTGCGCGTGTGTGCGCAACCATATCAGATTTAACAGGTGCGAGAGTAAGGTGTGTATGTAATCTTATGACCATGTCTCACACCTACAGATCACATGACTGTGACATCACTCACAGTCATGTGATCACCTGCTCCGGTCTCCTCGGCCAGAGTTCAGGTCTGGTTTTAGGAGCGACCTGCTTTTGTAACAACATCAACAACATTCTTTACCTCTGGCCTACTCACATGAAACATGAACTTCCTTGAACTAGTTGAGGTACATTTTCAGTGTAACCTGCCAAATACTGTATTCTACATATCTATTATAATATATAACAGACTGGTGTGTTGTTGTGTTGGAATCGCTTGTTGATCGTCATCTGATAACACACGAGAGAACAAGCCCCTTCAGAGGCTGTCGGGGTGAAAGAAAACCTGGATGCACGGACTGGTCCTGGAGCCTCAGAGTTTATAAGGAAGTGTCCTTCCTTCTAGAGAGCCAGACTTGCCTGTGAGCTGCTGAAATGAGGCTGTTAGTAGCTCTAACGTGCCTTCTAGCCGGCTGCCTGGCCCAGAGGCCTCACCCGTGCAGTGAGTACATTCAGCCCGAGGACGTGATGTGTGATTCTTTGCATTGTCGTGTGTTCCTCCACTGACTCGTTTGAAATCCTGCCTCACAGAGAGTCCTCCTCTCCTTACCGGCGCTCTCACTGTGGTAAGTGCGTTTTGATTTTCCCGTTCTCTCTGAGCAGACACTGAGACGTAAGCTCACTCACAGTCGTCCGTCTCCGTCCAGTCGACGCAGAGCGAACAGCTGTGGGCTTACACGCAGTACATGTACGACGCACTGGGTCGACGCATTCGCCTCAAGGAGATCGGAACCTACGATAAGACACCCTTCACCTATGATGCTCTCCTGCTCTTTAGAGAGGTGAGTTAAATGAACCGAACCAACAGGTTGGTCGATGCCAAATGAAACTGACCCTCATCTCTTCCTGTCTTCCTCCCATCAGGGTGTCATGTATGAGATTAGCTCTGATAACCGTACGTGCACTAAAAAGCCTCTGAAGGTGCAGTTCCAGCCGATGGAAATCCCCCAAAATGCCTCCCTGTTGGGTCAGGCTGTGTTGGGCAGCTCCTCCGGACCAGGACAGGGACTGCTGGTCAACACGTGGGTGGGAGAGCTGCCTGACAAGTCAGGTACGAGGACAAAACTGCGTCCGATTCATTGTCCAGCCACTTGTCTCAGCTCATTCTTCATCCCCCTCCCCACTCGCCTCCCCAGGAAATTACATGACCACATTCACTGAGTTTGGATGCATTCCCATCAGCACCGCGTACCACACGGACCAGTTTGGGTGGGTGTTGACGAGGTAAGGCTGAGGAAAGCAGAGCAAAAAAAAAAACAAAACACAAAAATAACTTAAAAATAAGGTCGCAAAGGGGCAGAACAGTTTCAGTTTTACAATCAGAGTGCATGCGACGGAGGAATCGCATCATATTCATTCATATGCATGAAATCTGCTCGTTTCTGTCGTGATTATGCTAAAATATATTTACACTAAATTCCAGGTCTATTCCCACAAATTCCAGTCTGATGGAAAATAAAACCTGAATTTTGTAACCCTATTTGCAGCCAAGTGTCACATCAATGTCTGTCTGTTTTTCATAGTTTCTTCAACAACGTCATCGGGCTCGCCGATCCCAGTCTGCTGAACCCGCCTGACTTCTGCTCTAACGCCGAGATGAAGGCTGTTGATCCAGTCCACTTCTTGAGCCTGTTCCTGATGAAGAACTGATGGCTTGTAACCTGCCAAATTGGCAGGCTTGGCAGGATGGCTTGTTCGCCATGTGGAAGTCTGTCTGCTGAATCACACTTACTAATGCTACATATAAACTCAAGGGATTTAAACACACCACTGACATTTTCCTCAACCTGACCTGAACCCATCCAAAGTCTTTAGGATTTACAGAGTAGGCACTCAAACCCTCCATAAACATATTAACCATATCGTTGTGACTTCGGCTTTCTGCGTGTTCTCAGATTTGTTCTGTTTTAGACACCAACAATGCGTTGAAGAGAGAAAATGAATACTATAACACCAAAAAATGTTGTTCAACAAAATGTTTTGGAATGAAATAAATGTACTAAATAATTACATCCAATAATATGAGTGGTGCATTGTTCAATTCTGTGAGTATATTTATGTTGTTGAAACTTTCCATATTTTCTTTTGCCTCCACTAATGCTTTAAAAGTTTTTTTATCCACTTTTTTGTCCACTAGATGGCGGTGTATACCAACAGCTTGGCTTCATGTATGAATCAGAATTGAAATGCACATGAAACTGGCAGAAAAGACAAAACAAAGGTTTTTGTGCAATAACTGACTTATTCATCCGTTACTGTTGTACAAACGGGCGAGGAGTCACTTGGTAGCAGTAGTAGCACACTCCCCTTAGTTGCCCAACTTCCTGCACCCCTACATCGGCTGCCATCACACCCCTTTCCTGCGCTTCGGTCTCCAGCCACAGCAGCCGGGCATCAGGGTCCTCGTCTGAGAACTGGAGCAGACAACCCGATCTCCGCAACGCCTTCACACACTGCTTCAGTAGGAGGCCGGCCTTCCACTTCCCCTCTTTGGACCTCAACAAAGCATCTGTGGTGCCCTTGTCGACAATGAGGTCCACACTGCTGGGGCCGTAGTGCTTGTGCAGTTGAGTGCAGTCCAGTTCTACAAAGTCCAGCCGTGAAGAACAGTGGTGTGGTTGGACGGCTTTGGCTCGGACCTGCTCCTGCATCAGCTGCACGGCTACGGAGGATATGTCAGCACACGTGACCAGGACGGGCACAGGGGAGTGTTGGTAGATGCAGGGCCCCACGGCAGATGTACCACAGCCCATATCCAGGACCTGCAGCGGGGAACCGGATTGGGACTTGGTCTGTAAAAGGGGCACGATGAAGTCCCGGATAGAATCGAAGCCAAAGAACCACTCAAAGTTCTTGAAAGTGCTCGTCTTGCTGCTGGTTTCAGTGTAGAATCGGTCCCACGTGGATTTCTTATCCATGTTTGTGATTAGTTCAGCTGCACAGAAACACAGATGGATTAATGAACATTTTAGAGATTACTAAAGTATTTATCTGTATACTTATGTAGTTGACAAACCTGCAGTACAACTTTGTTCTTCATTCGTGGATGTAATTCAGCTTTAAACAGACCATTTTTTCTAATGTCATAGTTATTTTGACCGAGAGCCAGACAGTTTGTTAGCTAAGGACTAGGCTGCCCTTCCCATGGACAATTAAACTTATTGGCTAAAAGTGAACAAAACAATGACCTTCCCCACAATATTTCACTGGCAATACAAAACGTGTGCACTTTCTACAACAATATCCTTAAAAGCACACATCTATTCATCAATGCTAGCTACACGCAGCTAGCTACTGTGGTACAGCTAGCTAGTTTACCGGCAGGCTAAAGCTGCACCACCACACAAACACACACATTTGTTTGTACATTCGCACAATAGTTCCAGTGAAGACTTACATGTGAGAGATGAGTGGTGTCGCACACATGATGCTACCATTCTCCTGCCCGTCATTGTCAGTGACTTTGAAAACGGAAGCATTTCTGGTAACTTTGTTGTGACAGGAGGTCTCACTCCGCGTATGCTGAGGGACTTTTCACGGCACGATTGTTGAAGAAAGAAAAACAAAGATATCATCTGTCATTGTAAAAGATCTTTGGCGTGGAGCTTCATTTCTGCAAACTGGAAGATATTAGCAAAAATATTCACCAGTTTGAAATAGGAAAGCCTGCTTTTCTGTTTCATAAGTAAATTCAACATCAGCTTTTCTTGAAAAGTTACTGACAATTGCAATAAATAAAAATTTCCACTTACTCTTAAAAAAAGGGGACGCAAGCGTTAAGATGTAAATCCCTTTAATAAAACTCAATGAAACGCAGTGTAACAAAGGAAAAGAATCCAACATAAAGCAAGTAGATAACATTTACAACCACAAAAGAAACCTGTACAACTCTAAATGCCTGGAGTCACTTCTATTTTTCCAAAGATTTTTAATTAACCATTTTGTGATGACTGGGGGGGGGGGTTTAGGACAAGAGGAGTAGGGAGGCATGAACTGTGATTTTTTATTCTTTTTTTTTTTTCTTCTCAAATACACAAGTGTAGTCTGATACACAGATGTATAACTTCAACATGGCTGCTGAAGGTATTTCACTGCTGGAACATTCAGCAGGAGAATGAGGTGGGCTGTGGTCAGAGAGTGTTATTTGTACAAGATGTCGTAATGGCCGGGTCTATAGAGGAGGAAGATGCGTGGGTCTCCACCTTCGGGGAAGACGTGATGATTGACCGTTCCTCCCTCTCCTCTGTCCATGTACTCCACGAGGATGGATACGTCCAGGGCCTGGGCTAAGGCGATGATGTGAATGTGGTCACTTTCTTTCGACATTGGCTCCACCTCCTGGGAACAGGGTTGAGAATGAATGGTAACAAACGTTGGACAAAGTACTTTCCATCTTAACTGACGTCAACTTGTGCAGTTGTTTTCCAAGCTGCAGACAGGAAGTTGCCAAATGAAGCGCCCCCCCTAATGAGACATGCCAGTTGGTCATTCCAACTCTGAGGACCCCCCCAGAGAACTACTTTTTTTTTTTTACTTGTGTAACGCAAACTGCTTAGTTTTCAACAGGAAATTAACGAGGTATGAATGTGGGCCAGGAAAGCAGTGTGAGTAAGGAAACATCCTTATTGTACATTTCAGAGCTGTTTACTGTTCTTAAACACAGTTCTTAAACCATTTAAGAGCGGTCAGCTTAGGTCCATTAGGTGCTGAAAGGAAGAATCCCATGTTCTAACCAGTCCCAGCACTGGTAATGAACGAGGAGGATCTCCCTATCGCCCCACGGCCCGTGTAGACGTCCTACCTGCTGGCAGAACTCCTTGACGGAGCGTCCTCCCTCTATGAAGTGCTGAAAGAACCCGTGCTCTCGCTGCAGGAAGCCTGAGGTCAGCAGCCGCAAGTACACCACAACGTAGTCGGACACGTTCTGGTCGTTGAAGGAGCTGAGCAGCTCCTGCAGGCTCGGCTGTTTCTCGCACAGTTCGATCAGGTCCATGAACTAAGAGGGGACATGAGTCACGCGGTCGGGTACAGATGCACGGACACAGACAGTTGGGCTCTTTGGTCTGATTAATATCACACATATGAAGCCGGCAAAGCAACACGAAAAACCAAGATCACAAGAGATAAAAAGCTTCACGTGACAGAATCCAGCATAAAACTAACGTGCTACAACAACAGACAACTATTGCATTCAACTCTTTTTCAATGTGGGAATCTTACAGTGTTGTGGAAGTCTTCAATGGTGAACTCGGTGAATCCTTCATTAACCAGGTCCAGTTTGCTTTTCGCTGCGACTGCTTTGAACCTGCAAACACAGAAAAATGATGTAGCTCACTGCGACAGGACCCGCCGGCCAAACCGTCAACGGCGCCGTGACGCTCACTTCTGTAGCTCTTTGCTGTCGTCTAGCAGGGACTCCAGATGTGCAAAGCCAAAGGCTCTGTAGAAACAATTCCCATCCGGTCTCGTCTTACGGATGTACGAGTATTTTTTGTGCAAGTCCTGCAAAGAGACAACAGACGTGGTCACAAAAGAACTGGGAGACTCATGTGACGGTTGCTGGTGTCTGCAAAGGTCCAGGTAGCTACAATTCGTCGTCACCTTTGTGGAGAAGCATATATCAGCGATGTGGTTTGACCCACCTTGATCTTGAGCTGATAAACTGTGTCGTCGTCAGCGTACTCCCTCTGCAGCACCGCCAGGTCCTGTCTGTCCGACACAAGCGGGTTGCTGTTGGCGATCTAGACGCAGGAAACACACCGAGTGACTATGAGATGTGTCCACGCAGTTTTCTGGATGTTACGGAAGAGATGCCTGGAGTCTTGCTGCTCATAATTGGAATGGTGTAATTTTTGTTCCCCTTGTCAAAATAAAAAATGCTCTTGCCAATAAAAATGCAATTTCTCACCTCCTGCTGAATTCTGTCCTGCTGAGCGATGATGGCCTCGTCATATGCGAGGCAGTTCACTCCTGTCAACGTCAAGAACAAGTGTATTCAAGGGTGAGACTGTGGTATTAGTGAGGATGGTGTAATGGAAGCATCAGGCTTTAACACTGTGTTCATGAAGCACGTCTGAATTTTTAATTGCCCAGGTTTAGGTCACATGAAATCACATTTCAATGAAAGACATGTACAATAGTAGTTATGATTGTTAAAAATCTGAATTTGAACTGAATAAACATATACATGGTTTGTGTGTGTGTTTATATATGCAAATATACACATAAAATAGAGCAAAACAACAGTTATTGGCATTTGTCATATCATAAACCGATACTCGTGCTCATGAGCCCGATTTAATCACATATAATGTATTTAAACTACTGCCAAAAAATACAGCATCAGTTTTACTTCATCAATCATTAATCCTCCCTGCTTTCCAACAAAATTTAAAAAAAAATGATAAAACTACCGATTCAACTTTCTAGATATTCTTGGAGACATTTATATTTTATAAACCATAGAAGAAGAACTGCACAAGCAACATCTCACCATGATCTCCATTCCAAACCAGCTCCTTACAAACTAAGATGCTTCAACCCTTTGCATATTTGTGATAGAGAACCAACACTTTTACCAGATTTAAGTAAACATCCAGCTTTAAATGTACCAGAACGCTCATTTATCAGTTACACTGGATAACGGCTGACAGCTAAACATGGCTAGCCTGTCCTGCACAAAAACAAAACAAATTATTGCCACAACGTCAAACGTTGTTTTATCAACAAAAAACGGGGCAGTCGTTCATTTAAGACAAGCCTAGAGCAAGACAGTTTCCTTAGGACAAACCCTAAAGGACTGTCACCTCATCAGTAGCCCGTTAGAAACTAAACAAGCTTTTTTTTTCTTTGTGTAGCCACTATAGCTTGCTAACGTTAGCCAACAAGCTGTGGCCTCTCTCGCCGCTGCATGTCAGCCATCTTCGCCGCGGAGAAGCCAGAGGCGAGAACACCGAGTCCACACTCGTACGGACGTGGCCTTCATTTGCAGGAGAAATATTAGAGTTTTTGCGGGTTATTTTCAGTCATATCTGCTCCACTCACCCTCCATCTCTCCCTGTGTTGCTTCCTGCTGCTCCTCCGCCATCTTAGCTGTCGCGATCTGTTTCCTCTCGCTGCGTGATCTCATTCATTACGCACTTCCGGTCACTGTTTATTTCTATTTTACAACATACATACATACATTAATTATTACAACTAATTTACAGCTGTTGTCCGTAGTCAGTTATTCTATATAATTTGCGGTTGTTGTCCTTAGTTTTTCATTTGAGTTTGAGTTGTTTCTACTCTCAGATGTAAATATTACTTTTTATTTACTTTGTTTCCCACTTTTTCCATTTCCAAACTACTAATATGGTATGTTAAACGCAGCTATTTAAGTACAAATGAAACAATTTTGTCAAAGGTAACACAAACGTCCTCATGTACAACAGCTGTGAAGTTATTTGAATATATTTCTTTTAAATAACCAGGTCTGGACAGACAGCAACTTTTTCCTATAATATAAATAATTGTAGCAACGTATTTCACCATAGAGGTTTGTTTTCTTCATTCATTATTATTATTATCTTTATTATTATTATTTCCTCTGTATTGTGTTCAGTGTTTTGTGCAGATTTACCAGGAAGACAGAGCTCAGTTCTCCCAGAAGGTCTGGTGTGTCACGAATCAATACCTATTTATAAGGAGCACATAGTACAATTTATATTCACACACTGAAATATAATGGACAAGCACGACACGCTCGTGGGAAATACAGGATCACCATACCAGAGACTCCAAATTATCGTATTGAGGGAAATGACCGTACACCCGTCACAACCGAAAGAGCAGTTCAGTGTCTTTCCGTGTCGATTGTCGAGGCTTCGAAGGAATATTTTTAGAACTAGCGAGAGCCGTCCAACACCGATGCGATGATGCAATGACTTACAATTGTCCAAGTCGCAGCAACAACATCTCCCGTGAACCCCGACTTCAAAGCTTGCTTTGATGCGCAATAAGTCACATGACCGATGACGTAAGAAGCAGCAACTGTTTCGGTTGCCTGACCAACTGGTACAGTCGTTCACTGAGTTGTCAAATTGTCGTTCATTTGGCGTTTTGGCAGGATTATGGCTTGTACACGGGACCAAATCATCGTACAAACACGTTAATTATCGTGCACCTGGCAACGCTGAAAACTCCCCAGTGCGATTTACACACTGTACATACTTTGCGTTAATACTCGACCAATGGAGATGATTTATTCCTCAGGTGTAGTTTTAATTTTATCGATTGATATTTCGCTTATATGACAGGTATATTAAAACACATGTTTTATAAAACTGACAAAGGGCAAGGTACAATTAGACCAACACATTCAAGATCATAAAATGGCAAAAATGAAGGAACACTTTGGGGTTACATGTTTCACTGTCAGAATTAAGAAATTACACACACACACAAAAAAAATGCTTTTAAAAATCCCATGTCAGTATTCTTAATCTTAAAATATGAAAAATCTTAACAGATGGTGAAGGAAGCCTATACACTCGTGAACATCCAGGCTCTTACAGTTTAGAAAGCTCATTCCAGTCCCTGCACTTTCCAGCAGCACACGTTAGGGGGCACTGTCTGCAACAATACGACCAACAGTTCATTCAAATAGCACTCAGATACAAGTACTTTGAGCTGGCAAATGCATCATCGCTCATTTCTTTGGCGACAATAACTCTGGCCAGTTGACAAGGTAACAGGCTAAAGAAGTTTAAACAACGTGTAATATAAGTGTAAAAAATAAAATACTTCATATTTGCCCAAACAAAGCAAAACTGAGATTTACTTTGGCACATTGGCGAACAAATCAGGACTATAACAGACCCCCACAATACTTGCATGTAAACAAATAGCTAATCTTTGTTTTGTGGATACGTTGGCAGCTCCAGATGTTTTGGTCGACATCCTGACCTGACGTCCTACCTGAGAGAGAGGTGTGTTCCACTCATTCACATGGCGTTAAACAGAAGTATTTAAAAACATATATTACAATCAGCAGGTCGCTGCATTTTGTAGGTCCCAACAGTCATGTTTTGTCTGACAGAAGACATATCTGATCACAGAAGTGTCGCAGCTCTGCAGGCGAAGGCACGAGCACAACAATACGGAGGTATGCGTGTCTCAGGTGTGGCCGAGACACAAACAACCACCTGGTTTGGATCTGATCCCAAACTGTTTGGTGTGAAGGACAGGACCACTCCGGCACACGTCCATGTTTGTGCTGCTCCCACTGTCCTGCTCTCAGTGCATCTTTTGAACATCTCCTACGGATGCTGTCACCTGCTCTACAAAGGTCATTAAGTCAAAGGTCAAGTAAGTCACTGCGCTGGAAAGGTTGTCTGTGTTTGCTCATCTGGGGGATAAACCACCAAACATCAGGCCAAACTCCAGACATGTCCTCATAAGTTTTTCCGCACAGTGCTGAAGCTGTAGACTTTTCAAAATTGTTTTTGGAGATCAGAGCTGGATGTTGCATGTTCCGGCCTCGTGCTAAACGATCTGAGCCTTGTGGACGAGGGAGGCGTGGGGGCTGACCACAGCGGGACTCGGCCGGGGTTTGGGTCTCAGCGTGCCGTTCGTCTGCGGGTAGAGCATGCTTTGTGCGTCAGACACCTGGGAGCTGTTGGTCTCGCTGTCCTGGTCATCAGGATGCTCCTGACTGGCAGGACCCCCGAGACCTTCATCCACTTCATCCTCATCGTCTGTCAGCGCCGGGTAGTTACAGCTCTGAGGAGAGTGCTGATGACTCTTGGTGACGCTCCCTGATCGCGAGCTCCCATCTGCCGGGATGACGGCGCTGCCGTTGATCTGCCTGAGGATCTCGGTGCATTGAACTATCGGGAAGGGTGTTGGCATGAGAGGAGGGTGGAGACGGGTTTCCTGCTGGAGAGGTGAAGGGCAGACGCGGCTTTTAATTCATGGAGAAAGTATGCAGAGTCAGGTAAGCTGGTGCAGTCAGGCTTGGACTTGCCCAGAAAAGACATGTGCACAGCAGATACTCTTACCATAGACATGGTGCTGTTTCTCACATACGTCTCCACTCGGAGACGGCTCTCCTCCTCTATATCCAGAGGCCTTTCTCTGCCCCTCCGCGAGGAGTTGTGCAAAACCGGTCGACCCAGGTAGTCATACGACCCCCCTCCTCCTCCTCCTCCTCCTCCCCTCCCACCTGAGATGGTAGATCGGCTGTCCCGGCACTGAGCCAGCTCCTGTGAACGCAGGAGGAGAGTGAGACGAGCAGCTGCTGCACCCCGAATCTAAAGTGAGCTGAGGGATGGAGGGAAGCAGCTGGACTCTCCTTACGTACACATGGACTGCATCATGTAATCCATGTCACACTGCAGTATTCCTTAGGTACACGTGTGTCGAACTGTTATATGTTTTTATGCTTTTTTTAAAAGTTCATGTTCCCACTGTTGTATCGGTCATATTTGATCTTATCTGATGTTAAATTGATTGCTAGTATTCAACTGATTATTGTCTTTTTTTAGATAGATAGGGCTGTAGATAAAATAAAATGACAATTATTATGCATAAATAACTGAATAATACAAACAGAATGTACGTATTTTACATTATATACATATATATACATACATGGAATAAGATTCTTGTGGTTCAGATCAGCCGACAGAAACATTAGGGAGAGTAATAGAGAGTAAATAATGATCTTAAAAGCCTAAAGCCCTTCGATAATATGATGTGATAAAAATTGTCATCTTTCACATGCATGCAGACTGACCCCGAGGGAGGACATGCTGGTCCTCAGGGTGCCCTCCACCCTCAGAGGGATGTTCTCCTCCGTCTGCGAGCAAAAGGAAAACAACCCACATGAACTGTGCTCAAACCGGAAACTTGACACTGACAAAGGTAACAGTGTTAGTTATTCTGACGAAGAATCCCAGTCGCAGACATCATCCTGTCGATGTGAAACGCTGATCTTAGATTTGCTCCGGCACGAGGAAGTCGAATGCACGTGGGACCTGAGCTACTGCTGCTGTTTTTATCAAACGCTGTCAAAGTGTCACATCCTGAATCAGGTCAAGCAGACAGCAGAAAACCCCCAGATGAGGCTGCAGTCGGACGACACACTGAGTGGAACAAGAAGAACTCCGTGACAGTACCGCTCCTCTGGTATCTGTGCTGACGGAGTTCATCCTCCTGAAAGACGCTTGTCTGGAGAGAGTGCTGATTTCCTCCCTGTCACAAAGAGGAAAGGAGACATTTAAATTATAGAAATGAACAGAACAGCGTTTGCGGTGAATTATTACCATTATTGGACGCTCATATTTATTTCAGTGAATATTTCACTGAAGTCTTTCTATCAGTGATCAGTTTGTAAAAACCCCATTTCTGTGGCAGCAGGTCAAAGGTCACAAACGCTTGCAGACACAACAAATGCATACGCATAGAAATGTATACATATAACTTAATATATTCGGTCAGGTTATGTCATTTACATTTGATTAGACATGCACACTGCTAATAGTCTTATTATTATTTACATTACCTGTATAATATTCCATGAGCTTATTTGAATTCCTTTTTTTAATTTTAACAGAAATCAACACATACATAGTTATATGGATTATATAGGATATGTATTATGATTTTATACTTCTATTCAGAATATTCCTCGAGTACATATGATGCTTTGTACTATTATTCTAACAGAAATGAAATGGTTGGAGTTGTCATGTACCTCTTCTCGTTCAGCTCCCTCTTCAGATTCTTGTTCTTGCGTTTATGATGGCAGATGACAATAATGACAATGGTGAGCATCAGGACGAGCAGCCCGCCTGCTACGGCCGCCACGATGATCATCAGCGTGTGCTCCACCGCTGTCTGCCTCCCGGGCGACTCTGGAAAGAAAAGAGGGGTTCCTGTAGAGTCCTAAGTTCACCGAGTCAAGACGAGTCCCAGTCTTCACAGAGCCGTCACCTACCTGCCACAGCAATCTCCACCTCCGCCTTCCCTTCACCCACAACATTCTTCGCCACACACTGGTAGATGCCTCCGTCTGACAGGCTGAGCTCTCGCCCGAAAACCAGGGTTCCATTGGGGTGGGGGATCACGCCCTCCGGCAGGTTCCCATCCTTTCTATGTACAGAAAAAAACCAACACTTATCCACTCTTGCGTGTTTATCTGTTGAAGGTTCAAGCTGTATGTCGCCTTAAGCTACAAACCAGTTCACAGCTGAATGTAATTTAACAGACTGAAAAACGGAACTTTAAAGAAAAGGACTTTAAAGAAAGTGTCGGCCTGAAATGATCCTGAAGCACCGGTGTGCGTCTGTACTCTAGAGAGTGATTTCAATGCCTCATTAGGGGTTCTGATGTGGAACAGTTTTCAAAGTGTTTTCTACACGTTTGAAAGTGCTTGTGACTAGTATCAGATGCTGGGAACGGAGGCACCGACACACTTCAGCCACACTGATGTCGCTTTGAGCGCGGTGCTTGTCCCTGGGAGGAAAATGGTGAATGTCTGTCTTATTCATCTGCTCACATTCACTGTGATGACGCAACCTCGACGGGATTCAAACCAGGGATTTTCTGATTCCTTGACGACCCGCTCTACCCCCTGTCCGGTATTTGGAGGTTTATGAAAACCGGAGCAGGAGAGTGAAACCACATTTGTATTTGAAGCTGCAGACACACAAATCTCACACACTCCACTTCCTCTTCCGTCTCTCGCCAACTCTTCAGCTCACCCTGACGACCCCTCTTCCTGCCTGCCCCCTCCGATCCACTCCGCCATCTTTTTCTTTACACACACACACACACAAACACACACACCCCTCCTTCGTGTGAAACTGTCTTGAAACTGTCCGTCTGCTCTCGGCACAAGCCGAAACACGACACTGTGACACCCGCTATTACTTCACCTGACAAAGCCAACAGGTTTGGCCCGCTGCTACAGCCAGCACCACACACATGCTGTGTGTGTGTGTGTGTGTGTGTGTGTGTGTGTGTGTATGAGTAAGAAGAGATTTACCGTAAGAGAGTTCTGTGACTAACCACAGCGTAAATCATCATCAGGAGAAATACTCCACAGGAGAAGAAACCATTTATTTCAACTTAGTAAACTCCTTCTGTCTGTCTGCGTGTCTCTGCCGTGGGGTCCAACTGTCACTTCCTATGGCAGGAGCCCTCCCTCCTATTTTTATTTTTTATCTGTGCCACGCCCGGATAGAATACGAATCCAGCAGATGAAATGGTGCAAAGATGACAGCCGGTGACTCAAGCAGAAAGAAAGTCAGGCAGAGGGTTTAACTGGGCGGCAAGTGACACACGCGATATTGAAATGTGTCAGTTTGCATCCAGACAGCAGCATGGAGGGGGGACAGTGTGTGTGTGTGGTCATGGGGAAAGGATTGAACTTGATAAGGTCACAGATGTTAGAGAACACATTTGGAATAAATGCAGCACTTGAACTCAGTCAGGACAAATTATTGTACTTTGCTACATTACTGAATTAAAAAACAAGCCCAATCTGTCTGTCTGTCTGTCTGTCTGTCTATCTATCTATCTATCTATCTATCTATCTATCTATCTATCTATCTATCTATCTATCTATCTATCTATCTATCTATCTATCTATCTATCTATCTATCTATCTATCTATCTATCTATCTATCTATCTATCTATCTATCTATCTATCTATCTATCTATCTATCTATCTATCTATCCATCTATCTATCTATCTATCTATATATCTCACATGTTTTAAGTACCATTTTCTCACAGCAAATTTTAAATGATCTATTTCTTGATTTTCCATCATTGAACTTTTAGATGCACTTCTTTAAAGTAGCAGACTAGACTAGACCACACAGCCTGACTAGAATATTTTAGTACTCTTTCCACCTTAAAGGCTAAAACTATCGCGTAAGAAGCGTCTTTATGTAAGTGTAGAACTCTTTATTCGCCAAGCATGAAGGATTTTTTTTTTCTCCGAAATACTTTAAGTAATTTCATTGTATATAAGATAGGAAACCATTTGAAAAAATCAGATGAGATAATCCATTATTGTATGACAGCAGGGAAAATCGCAATATAGGAAGACACACTACAAAGTTAACTACTAAACTACTCTACTAGGACAGAGATAACGCCATCTCAGTAAACGAAGGTACTTGTAAGGCCGACGTATCACTGTAAGAACGACATCTGACAACGACGTGAGCGGAACCTCAACTCCTGGTCGCATGACAAGTGAAAACCAGCGAGCAGACACAAGCAGGCGTTAGTCACAGAGTAGCAGACAGGGGGGGGCGGGGCTACCTGGTCCAGGTGAAACTCTGTGGTTTGGGGTTTCCTCCACTCACACACCCCAGGGCAGCGTTCTGCAGACCCACGTACCAGTCTGCGTTGTACCCAGACACCTCTGCATGAGGAGGAACTGGG
>CAAKHB010003141.1:8591-29194 GCA_901007665.1 Aeoliscus strigatus | reverse complement strand
ATTGTGTTATTTCACATTACAACGTGGGCTCAGAATGCGTCCTTTCGCTGACGACACCATAATAAATATTACATTTGTGTGTGTGTGTTCTTTTCCTTCACACATCCATATATAACCCTTCCTTGTCGTACAAACCTTGATCCGGCAGTAGAGGACGGTGAGGACGATTCCGTACATAAACAGAAGTCCGTCCAGAACGTAACAGATCTCCGGCTCGGCGAGAGCCGCTGGAGGAAGAGACGCAACTTCATGTAAAGAGGAACTCAAACAGTGATTTCAGTTGTTCAGCAGAAATTCAGATGTGTTTACGTAAGCAACAAATGTACGTGACGATTGCGGCGCTCGGTGACAACTAGGCCTTTTTTTTTTCCATCTGGGCGTTCTATAATGGGGCCTGTCACCGTCTCAGATGGTCTTTGCTGTACGTGAGAACTTCACACAATAATCTGCAAAATTACTGTGGTCGGTTAATTGAATTTTTTCATGCTGTAGCATTTTTTTTTATCTTTCTAACCAGCTGAAGCCCTAAAATATATACGTTATTATACCGAATCATACGGAAAGTGAATGAACGAGTGCACACAGTTTCATCTTTCAACACAGATAAGTTATAAAACAGAACTTCTTTATTCATATTTATACTTTCCTACTTTGTCCTATTTGTTTTTCCCGTTATCACTGCAACATGTTATATCAGTTCTGGGCTGAATTTTCATGTGCAGATAAACAAAAAATCCTCCTATTCAATGGAACATTATTTTGATTTTACAGGACTGACACCGGATGCTGTCTGACAGCTTTATGCTTCACTGACTTTTCTAGAAAGTGTTTCCTTGAAGAATCACTGGGAATCCTGTTTCCTGTCAAAGTGACAGCAACAGAGATGTGGTGTTTTATTCTTCTTCTGCATCTCAAACAAACATCGCACACATTTAATTCTTTACTTTCAAGCCTGAGAACTTAATATAACTAAATATCAAACCAGGAAAATGTCAAATGAAACACACGGTAGCTCTCAGATATTTCATCTTTAACAAATGTTAAAGATGAGGTAAAATAATAAAACTCAATAAATTTCTCTAGTTGTCAATAGTAATTCATCTCTTGAAGAATGAGTTGGTCAAGTAAACAAATATAAAAATTTGAAGTTACGCTACTTTCTTGCTCAAACCTGCTCTCAAATAAATGAAACTTTACATCATATATTTTAAATTAAAAGCTAAAATTGTGCCACAATTTAAACACATCGGATTTATATTTGTTATTTTCTGCCAATCAAGCTCTAGTGATGTTTAAGACACTGGTATTGAACATTGTTCTAAAAAAAAAAAAAAAAAAAAAAAGACTTGTAAAGAATGAACCAATCTGTTATTAGACAATGTTTCTTTTTCATCGGCTGTCCTACGTCTGCTTCTGTTCACAGGAACTGATGTGGGGACTGCGAGTGTGCTGCGCTCTTCGTGAAAGAAGGTCAAACCGTCCGCGTTCCAAATAAAAAGGACAGTCAAACGTTTAACCTCAGACTGTAGTTTTACTTTAGGTGATTGTATCCAGACTTCAAGTTCTAAACGCACGACAATCACGTATTAGATTTAACAATATGACTTAATCAAGTCATCAATCGTCACTGTGATATCAGTGAATATAAATATAAATGAAATAGATCACAACTCACCAGCTCTTTCGATCTTCATCCACAGAGGAATCGCCAGCAGTAACGGGTTCCAAACCAACGAGGCCATTGTGTCACACTCACTCAGAAAAATGGGCCTCTTCTGCGGCTGAGTGTCTTTTTTTTTCCTGTTCTGGTAAATACTGAACGCCGCTCGCCTCCTCAGCCCAGAGAGGAAGTTGTGGTCTGAGCTTAAAGTCCACTTGTCTCTGATGCCATCAGACCACGCCCCCTTTTAACACCAAGGCAGAGGAACTCACACTTTGTGAGAGCAAACACACAAAAAACTTAGGTCATAAAATATTTATTAGAGTTATCGGGGCATTGTACATCAGCGGCCGCAGCATCACTAACAGGAAGAAACAGATGAGAGGATGAGCGTCAGCAGCATCAGCGGTCCACCTCTCCGAACACGATGTCCTGCGTGCCTGTGTCAGAGGGACAAATGTGTCAGAGCACGCAACTGAAAAAACGTTTACACACACACGCCGCACGCGTTCTGCCACCGTTCCATCTACGGTCCCAAAGTACGATAACCGCCGTCTGCCCCCGCTGATCAGCAGACTCCACTTTACTGCACGCACACACAGTTTGCAAACTGTTCGGACTATTGAGTGTTTGCGTTAACTTAATCTTACTGTTATCGACCACACACACACACACACACACACACACACGTTTTTGAGTTGTGTTCTGACTAGAATTTGAATTTCCCAGGGAATTAATACAGTTCACAACCAATCTAAAACGTAATAAAGTACACCTTCCTGTTGGGGGGGGTGTATTTCTACAGGGGCTCCTTCCACAAAGCAGGCTGAACCAAAACGACAGAACCACACGACGGCAAGGCAGGACCCTGTTTCTATGGCGATGTCGTATTGCTTACAGTAAATACAATAAAAACACATTCTTGCGTATTACTTAGTGTTGTCATATCATTAAAAAAATCCTGTTTTCTCTAGTTATATTTTTATATTTATCAAATATTTAAACGTCACTGCCGTCTGCCAAAAGGCAAAAAATCAAGTTGTTTGTGTTTCAGTTTCATAGTTTCAATGTTACAGGTCTGATATCTGTGTGGGGGGGGTTGCTTTTGTCCACAGCGGTTGGAACATCCTGAGGAAGGTTTTTGAACGGGGTCATGGTGTCTGCAAACACCAGAAAAACGACATTTTTGTCAACGCGCTCACCAATGATGGCCACCACATCCGCCAGCATGTGTCCTTGAGACATTTTATCCAGACCCGCCTGCAGAAGAAGGAGAAAAGCAGTGAGACAAACCCGAGTCCTGCTGCCAGAACATTTCTAATTCATGACATCACAGCCTGAAGTGAACACACTAATAGTTTGTTTATGGAACTTTAAAAACACTCGGAGTCTGGAAGGAGAGCCGGATTCCGACGGCGTCTCATGTAGCTATGAGCTAACAGGAAGGAGGGCGTCTGTGTGCTTTTAAAAATGGCTCCGTACTTCACAAAACCCCCTTAATGAACTTAAGAGTCGCCTTGAGGACGAGCAGTTAAACGGGGCTGAATAACTGATCAGTGGATGTGCTGAATATTTCACAGCGTCTGTGTGAAGTGTTCCGTGCGCACCAAGTGGGCGAATCCAGGCGCTTTGATCTTGCAGCGATAGGGTCGGCTGGAGCCGTCTGATACCAAATAAACTCCAAACTCTCCCTGCGAGCGACAACATGGACACAGAGAGCACAGTGTGGTTAGCGCATCACAACCTGGGGGCTTCCCGACTAATTAATGTGGATCGGAACGTCTAATAACTGGAGAAAAAAGGAGCAGTACACGTAACATTAAAGTACGAGCAGAGTGAGAGCACAGAGTCTGACCTTGGGGGCCTCCACAGCTGTGTACGTGGCCCCTGGAGGGACCTGGTAGCCTTCTGTGTACAGTTTGAAGTGGTGGATCAGAGACTCCATGGACATCTGACGCAAGGGAAAGATGGTCAGCAACACACAAAACACACACAACAGACAGACTGAAGACAAGTACTGAACAAGTTCCTCTGTTTAAAATGGGAAAGTGGTGTAACGTGTTGACATGTGCCGGTCTGGACTTCCAGCAGCATCGACACTGTCCAACTATCATCCATTCACACCCTAAAATAACTTTATTACGTGTGTAGACTAGGTTTAAGCAAAAACTGTTGGCAAAGTTATTAAAATTGTAATCATTAATATTTAGAAAAATATTATATGTACACATTGTCTGCATAACTGTCACTGGTTGTGGTTATTTTTAAATTATTTTACATAATGCTGTTATGCATAATGTAACTCGTTTCTCCTCAACAGAACTAATACAGAGCTACTCCTCAGACTCTACTAATGACATAATAATAAAAACAGAAATAAAAATAAGGATGATTTCTAACAATCACAACCCGATTTCTGCAATTTAATTTACACTTGAACGTCATTTCATGTGTGTTTATGTACAAATCAGCGGCCTGATGTGAGCTCATGTATCAATCATCTGTGCCTTGCTGCATTTTCCACATTCTAACGTCATCGTTCTTCTGTAAATAATCGTTTGTCCTCCTGTAAATGGTGTTTATTTATCCTGTTGATTGTTTGGCGCTGTGCTGTGGGAGAACAAAGGATGATCTCATCTGCGTTGGAACATCCCTCACCTTCATCTCAGACCTCTTGGGTGGAGCCACCTTGGCGTCGTCCACCTTAATCTCTCCTTCTGGCATCTTGTTGAGTGCCTGGTGCATAATCCTGAGAGACTGCCTCATTTCCTCCACCCTGCACAGATACCTGACACACGCGCACACACACACACAACAGCCGTGAGCGGCAGGCGTCATCACAGAAGTGTCGTCTATGTGGACTGAACCGTCCTGACAGTTTCTTTCAAAAACGGTCTGAGCGAAGCATTTTTCATTAATGTGCTGCCTCACTGAAAATCAGCGGCATGGCTGCTGAGCTCGCGCTAACAGCTGAGCAATGATTTATTTAAATGTGGTCTGCCTTGTAATGTGGTATAAAGTCCATCTTAGGGACAGATGCGTCGGCGTCGAGGCGCGACCGGCTCCATTATATAACGACAACGGCATTTTCAAACCACCTGTCGTAACAGTCTCCGTTGCTTCCGATTGGGATGTCGAACTCCACCTCGTCGTACTTGTCGTACGGCTGAGACTTTCTGAGATCCCACTTGATGCCAGAACCCCGCAGCATCACCCCGCTGGTGGAGGAAGAAAAAAAACAAGACACGAACGTGACTCATCCATGTTTCTGCACACACTGTGAACACACTGTGAAGTGTGTTATATTATAGTACAACAACATTTATTGTATTATATTTCAAAGTAAAGGTCTTGGTATGGTAAGACACACACACACAAATCACACTTTGGTGATGAGTATTCAGTCCTTTCACAGTGTGTGTGTGCGTGTGTGTCCTGGGCTCACCTGAATCCGTAGTTGAGAGCGTCCTCCGCAGTCACCACACCAATGTCCACAGTTCGATTCTTCCAGATGCGGTTGTTGGTCAACATCTGCAAAAAAGCAGGAAAAGCCACCGTTGGTACATTTGCAGCGTTTTTCCGTTTACATCCGTTCAAACACAGGTAAACCACGCACCTCCTCGACTTCATCGATTCTAATGGAGAAGTTCTTGCACCATTCGTAGATGTCGTCCATGAGGCCCAGAGGTAAATCCTGTAAAACGTTAGAAGACGAGTCAGCGCTCCATCGATCGGGTCAGACATGCTGTGTTGACATGAGACGGATGCTGTTTTAGTTTGGTCGCTGTACCTGATGAACACCACCGGGTCTGACGTAGGCAGCGTGCATTCTGGCTCCAGACACACGCTCATAAAACTCAAACATCTGCAACGCAAAAACAGAATGTTTCACTCAAAATACAAGACAAGCCAATATGTTATGTTGCACGTATGTCATAGGTTGAATGAGAACAATTGTGGATGTCAATGTGTGGACACAGTTGACATATTGGCCCAACTGGCTTTTTGATAGATGCAGATATTTTTATCTTTTTTTAAATTTTTATCTCCACACATCTCCTGATGTTGTATTATTTTTCATAATAATAAAAACAACAACTGACATTATTAATTATTATTACACTAAAATAATTCTTATTTTTATTTTCCACAATTTGTCAAAGTTTTCTAAATAAAACGAGAGCGACTAATGGGCAGCAGTGATTCTGACCTTCTCTCTCTCCTCGAACATCCAGAAGAAAGGCGTCATGGCGCCGATGTCCAGCGCGTGAGTGGTGACAGCCATGATGTGGTTCAGGATACGAGTCATCTCTCCGTACAGAACTACAACCCCAGAACAAACCACGTTTAACCACAATGCTGCAGTGACAACAACCAGCTTTACTTTGTTGTCAACCACTGATTTCTAATCTGTACCTCTGATCCACTGAGCACGGACTGGAGCCTGGATGTTCAGCAGCTTTTCCACAGCCAGTGAGTAGGCCTGCTCATTGCACATCATGGACACATAGTCCAGGCGGTCAAAGTAGGGCAGAGCCTGTTACCGAAGAAGATGCGTAAGATGATTTGACAATGAATTGAACGATACCATTGAGTTTATTTATGACATTTAAAACAATGTCTTCAACACACTGGTCTGATGCTCATGTTTTTTTTGCGCACACACACATGCTGAAAGGGCTCAGAGCATGAAAGCATTTAAAGTGATGAAAGACTTGTGTCTTCTTGTGATTAATGGTCGGCGGTAACACGGATAATTATTAGCTTGGGGTATTAACAGTTTGTCGAATAGGAAAAACAGAAAAGTTTGTTTCTGGTTGGGCACCTGCAGGTAGGTCTTGTACTCGATAAGTTTCTCCGTGCCTCGGTGAAGCAGACCAATGTGAGGGTCACACTTCTTCACCGACTCGCCACTGAGCTCCAGCACGAGTCGAAGCACACCGTGAGCAGCGGGATGCTGGGGACCGAAGTTTATGGTCAGATTGGATACATCCTTCTCCGCAGGAGGGTCTTTGTCTGCCAAAAGACGTGGATAACAAAAATAGGGGAGTCTTTACAGATCATTTTTTTACAGGTGTGATCTTAAACTGAATTGAAGCACAGGTTATAAATGTGTATAGTACCATTCCATGGAGGTGGGGCCCATTTCTCATTGATGGCAGTGGGATACATCACTGCTCCTGCAAACTGCTCCGTCCATTCCACATCTGGCTGCCATTGCTTCTGCCTGATGAAACATTAATAACGGTACTTCTAATAAAACACTAATGTGTGTACCTCTGAACATCTGCAGTCTAATGATAATTTCAATGCCAAATGTTGCTGCAGTGTATCCATCACTAACCAAATCAAAACTAAAAACTAGATGAGATCCTTACTGCCACCCAAGAAGTTCACACAGATGTGTTCTCTAATACGATATACATTAACAATACAAGTCCTCTTGACGTGACTTAGTCCGTCGTATATAAAGCGGGTTAATTACCAGTGTGTCCACTAAAACACTGCATTATTTAGGTAGATTTAGGTAGGTAGGTATACTTTGACCTTAACATCAAACTGAGGCGAGAGGATGCAGTGAGGTTTGATAATAGCACACCTGATGTTAGCCTGTCAATCCCTGCTTAGCTAAGGTCTACACGACAGGAATATTAAAATAACACGCACAAAAATAGCAAAGAATGACAACGCTACTACAGTTAGAATCACGCTGCGGCTTATTACCTCTCATATTAGCACGGAAAAGGTACACAGTGTTGGAAACCACCGGTGTTTATACGCATTAGCATTCTGCTAACATTAGCACGCATATTTGGACCTGGTAGTACAGTGGTCGCCTGAGCTGTAAAAGTCGTTCTTTCGATGAACTTACCTGGTCTGCAGGACAGTACAGCCGGGGCTAAGAATATTATTATTTAATATCAATTTAGTTGAAGGACGTCCTAGTTTGGTAAGCGACCTCAACATTGTGGCCGCCATCTTGACTGACACACCGCCGACCAATGACGTAAATGGGTTTCCTCTTTTCTTGTGACAGCGTTGTAACGTATGAAAGAATTGCATGTCTGCCACCTATCGGCTTTATGCATTATTACAAGTCAGAACACGTATGTGTATATGTACTGTATATATAGTACTATTCAAATATCCACCTGTATATGTTTGTAATTTAGTATTTTTTTCTTTGCTGGGCAGGCTTGTTTGAATCAATTGATATGTCATAATATTCCATGACAGACAAGTAGAAGATGACAAAAACATAGTAAAAAAAATAGTAATTAATTCAACAGGTTGACAAAATATTACAGCATAATATACGTAATGTATTATTTCTGGTTCCAACACAAAGACCACGCAGTTTTTATATAAAAAACAGTGCTTTTATTTATGTAATACTGTGGAAAAATAATTACATACCATTTTTAAAAAATACTGAAGATAATGAAATAAAAAAAATGAGTTTGATAACGCTTGTCATACATTTTTTGAACAGTTTTGTCTGCTATGAAGAACAGTACAATAACATAAACATTGGAGTTTTCTAAATTCAAAGACACAATAATACAGGATACAGTCCTACCAGAGGTATAAAAGTACTGTAACAGGATTGTGAGCGAAATGATATAGACCTATACTGAAACACGCCCCCGCGCACTTTGACACAGACACACACACACACACACCGTATACACACATGCATACAATAGTCCTGCGCACACTTGAGTCGGGCTGCGTGTTTACAGTATGTTTACCATCCACAAAAGGCCATTCACACATCTATACAAACACACTGTACAAATGGATGGACGCTCCAACGCCCACACACTCCCTCCTGCTCTCTCTCACACATACACACCCACACACTCACACGGGCATACACTAGTACATGTCAGAACTGTAGACAAGCCTTCATTGAACCTCCTCCCCGTAACACATTCTTCTCTGGCCTATTTTGTTTTGCCAGGCAGACAATGAGGAATGACACTAGAAATGTATGACATGTTCCTCTATAAGGCCACTCAGTTCTAAACCCAACATCTGTGTTTTTACTCGCTGTCTATACCAGGCTTTTAGTTTGGAGCGCAGAGAAAAAGTCTCCAGCCTATGAAAAATGTCTGGAAACGACTCTAGCGCCCCGAGCTCAGTTTATAAAGCAAGAGTCGCCAATAGAAGGAGCTTCTACTGCATATACATGGTCTAAGGTGAAACACAACATAAACACTTGGCACTAGGTTTCTTTTATACACTGATACACCCTTCCGATGTGGAAAAAAATGCCTTGAATCCTCTCGGCTCTTTACAAGAAGGCTTCCGGCTGCTGTTGGCACAACTCTACTCACTCGGTCTCAGTGGATCTCACTCTGCCGCAGCTGTGTGCGCTCGCGTTTTGGTCCATACATACACATTACATGTTTTACATAGACAAAAATAATTCTGTAATGTTAAAAAATAGATTACAAAGCTCTAGTCTGGTGTGCAAATAAAAAGGAGACATTACACAGATATAGATAGGGGACATTTAAGCATGAATACTGTTGATGCAGTGCAAAATGATGACGACCCTCCTCAACCCCGCCCCCAAATACACTTTCTGCACCCTTGCTAATAAAGCATGATGGCAATTGCCATTGTACAGAAGGGCATTCTGGGATATATATCTATATATATATATATGTGCTCTATGATCTTTGAACAGGACAACAGGCAAAAACAAAAAACTATTAAAAAATGGCGTCCAGAACTGACTTCCACTGGCTGAGGTTTCTCCCGATCAGCGAGTACCATATTTAATTTGTCTCTTTTGCCTCAAGACGTTCTCTGTCCTCATTTACATTGTCCGTTCAAAGCAAAGTCTCTGCGGCGGCGGCGATCTGCGATCTCCCGTCCTCTCTCTCGTTCTCCTTCCACCCCGTCTTGATTGTGACTTGCGCTGGCTGCTCTTTCAGAGCACGGATTTACAAACACATCGGGCGCGAGGGATTTCAAAATTGTGTGGAACTTCCCTTCCGTGTGTCACTGAGACTTCCCCTTTTCCACTCGTCGTTTTTCCTCTCTCTGTGTGTCTCGAACCCTCCCGCCTCCGTCTCTTCTGACTGTGTGTGATGCCCTTCTCTTTCGGTAGTCATGTTTGTGTTCATGTGTAAGTGGGTGCATGGAAATCGCTGATTGTGTGTGTGTGTGTGTGTGTGTGTGTGTGTGTTTTAGCTGCAACGCTATCTAGAAGATGCTTCCGGCGGCACCTCGGTGTCTCACACGTGAGTCTGCATCCTCTGTGTGTGTCGGCTGTGGGAGTAGTCAGAGTGCTGTGAGGTGTAGGAGAAGCGAGTGGAACTGCCGTACTTCCCCAGTGCCGTCTCTGTTGAAGGAGCAGGACCCGTGGGGCCCACCCCAACCCCAGCCCCCCCGACACCAGACCCCACCCCGTACATCTCATAGGAGGGGCCGGCTTCGAGCGGGGCCAGGCTGGATGGGGCAAAACCCATCCGGTAGGTCTGGTAATGTGAGGGGTATCCGTAGTTGTCGTAGGCCAGCTGTGAAGTGGAGTCCAGCAGGCTGCAGTCTCCGGGGAAGTCGCCGGGTGCAGGGTTGGGGTTGGCTGGAGGCTGCTGACTCTGGCCCCCGCGGGTGAAGGTGTTGAACTGGGCGTAGCTGATGTGAGAGAGTCTGGAGGGGGGTCGGGGGTCGTAGCAGGCCTGCGGACGTCCGGGGGAGGTGAGGGGGCCTGGGGCTCCTCCGCTGGCTGTGGCCCCTGAGCCAGCAGCACTGCTGCTGATGGATGCAGCGCCCCCTGGCGTCCCCGTGGGGGAGCGGTAGTCGGAGTAATGCATGGTGGAGCGCGAGGCAGGGCGGCCTTCGTCGTGTGTGGAGGCTCGCACGTTGTAGTAGCCATTTGTGGGGTCCTGGGGGAACGGACGATGATAAAAAGATGTTACCAAACAGCTTGTCATACTCTCTTTTATAGGTCAAAGGTCAACTGGAGTTTTGTCATGTATATACATTATTAAATACACAAGAGTCACATTTTGTGCTACAAGGCTCCAGCACGACTCCATCAGTTGTATGTGTGTATGTATCATTACAAGTATATATACGTATATATACAGTACATATACACAAACACGCATATATAAATAGATATATACATGTTTACATGTATATATGTATATATATACACATATATGTGTACTGTACATACATACACAAAATGATAATTAAGTGTGTGTGTGTGTGTATATATCTATATATAGAGAGGCATATATAGATTTAGATATATACATTGATAAACGTGTTTATTGTGTTATGTCCAGCTTGTCTCGTCGTCTCTCACATTGAATAATAAAAGAAAAATCATCCATGTTTTTCCTCTACAACTGTCCAGCAGGGTGGATTCCGGCTGACATTCAGGCGTGACCTCAGGCCCTCTGTGTGAAGGAAGGATGCTCTCCACGCTCACTACGCTCACACCTCTCACAAGTTAGCGCTTGGGGCGACAGTGGGGGGGGCAGTGTGGCTGAGGCTGCTGTCGGGTGATCTACACCGACTCCTGGGGTGGATTCATGTCTGCGTTTGTTCACAATGATCCAAGGCAGAATTCCAGCTGGAGGGGGGTGGCATGTTCGCCCTCACAAAATATTCATGGGAGGAGTCGGCAAAACATTTTGGCAGCATTTCGTGTGAAAATACATTCGTCACCTAGCTTTTCCCCCGCAGGGTCAAAACGTATAAACTATTCATGTGGGCTGAAGGGGCACAGACGACCTAAACTCTCGATGTTTGATGCATTTTTTCCAACAAGAGAGTAGCTGCTTCATCACAGTCTCTTTATCTCTTACACTCCACTTAACTGTCAATTTAACTTACTGAAAACTTGAAAATGCTCGTGAACCGTACTGAATATTCATTTATGGCTCATTTAATTATTAATGTAAATCAGTATTAAACTACAGACAATTACAAATACTATTTACAATATTTTTTTTTCTGCTAAGGTAGCTTCACGGTGGGTGACAAGACAACTGTACATCACTGGCTGAAAGTCATCGCTGAGTCACCATGTCAGTAGTGGTCGGGATCGGTGCGGCCGTGTGCGGTATAATTAGAAAGAAGCATGTCCACAAGACGCCACTGACTTTGAAATGACAACGTTCAGCCCTACTCAGAAATCTGTGTAATTGATTTAAATGCATGTTTCGGTGTGAGCTCACCTTGAGATCATACTCCTGGCGCGTGTCCAGCGTGTCGGTGCGGAGGTCAGACTTGAGCTCTATGTCGTCTTTAAAGGGCTGATTGGAGGGAGAGAAGGACACAGAGGGGAGAAACTAAACCGTCAAACAACAGAACAAAACAAAAAGAGAAGGAGAGGAGATGCCGTAACGCAACAAAAGGAGGGAAGGAGGCGACAAGAGTGTGACAGGAAAAGAGAAAATGGAATTAACAATGGTAAAACGGAGCGACCACAGGAGAAAGCATGTTCTTAGTCAGAAGGTATAATATGACATAGGGATAGGTTACTGAGTTAATCAGAGTTTTTTCCTCCGACTACAGGCTGTGCAAACACATTCCAGCCTGAGCACACATTTCCCACTGCTGCTCACCGAGTACATGGCCTTCACCATGCGTGAAGCTGTGGACACGCTGCCGGAGTCCTCCTCTAAGCTGTGGGTCTCCTTGTTTATCGTCTCCACCTTGATGTCAGGCTTACCCAGCGTGACCCCGCGCCGACCTGGAAGCAAAACAGAGCAAGGTTGAATGCAGCTGGACACGCGCAGCAGGTCCACAGTGTTTTCATGAGCACGACGTGCAAGTTCAGAGGGGAACTGCATCCATATGGTGCCGTTGTTTGGTTCCTTTGAGTTTTCTGCAAGCAGCAGTGGAAGAAGTATGAAAAACATTTTATTAAGTAAATACGGCCAGTGGGAAAAAAAAGGAAATACAAACACACTGAATAATGTGTTTATAAGTTACTACTAAAGTATTACGTACACTTTTAACACTACCAATGTTACCAACAATTAATTAGCTAAATTTAAATATCTGATTTCAAGAAAGCTTTAACTATATATGTATATAATAGTTATAATTCGAAATAATAAGGTAATAATATATAATTAGCTTGCTGACACACTTGGTAAGTTTTTGAACAAATATATATTGTTAACAAGTTAGGTAATTTGACATTATAGCTATTTTGACCAGTTAGTTTGTTGAAATAATTGAGATACTTTGAGATAACTTAATAGCTAACTAGCTAATAATTAGCCGGATTGGACTGTTAATCTATCTATTTAATCTATCTTACATTATTTCATGTTCATAATTGTTTATGTAGTTTCTATTACATTATAGGCTATAGATATCGATTTTTAATAAATAATAGAGAAAAGGAGAAAAATCCCCTGAAAATTGCTCTGATGTCCCGGACTTGGGTAAATGTAGTCGCCACCGAACATTAATCTCCTTAAAAACATGAACAAACTTGACACTATTCACTATTGTAAAACATTACAGCTGCACTAAAGCTGCGCTCGCAGTCGTCTCTACGCCGTTAAGCTCAGCTCATGAAGAGCGATGACTCACTGCCTTTGCGCTGCCGGTAGAAGATGAGAACAAGGATGAGCAGAAAGATGAACAGGAGGATGGTCGAGCCCACCGTCCCTCCAGCTATTATCCCCACCGGGACCTTCTCTGAAATGAGACCCACAAAAAAAAGACGTTAGAAAAGAGTCACAGCTTGAGTTTGGGCTGCAAATGTCTGTCTGTATCTGCACAAACAAGATTACACAGAAAGAATTAAAACTAGAGCACAAAACCTC
Source organism: Aeoliscus strigatus (assembly GCA_901007665.1). Lineage (NCBI taxonomy): Eukaryota > Metazoa > Chordata > Actinopteri > Syngnathiformes > Centriscidae > Aeoliscus > Aeoliscus strigatus. The sequence continues at coordinate 15,721 of CAAKHB010003141.1, read as the reverse complement.
AGGTGACATTTCCCCCGCTGAGGATGTAAAATAACGGCGTCTAGTCTGAGATGAAATGGAATGGAAGAAGATATTGAAACACACCCTTCTCCTCCAGAGAGATGATCATGGTTCCGGGCCCGAAGGCGTTCCAGGCTGTACAGTTGTAGGTGGACAGGAAGTCGGACTCCATCACGTTGTTGATGGTGAGCGTGGAGAGGACGCCGCCGCCCTCAGCAGACGATTTGCTCTGCTCCACCGTGTACCTCTCCAGCAGCGTCCCCTTCTCCTTCTCCCACACGTTCTCCTTCCACGCCCACACCTACCACACACACACACACACACACACATTCGTCAACCCAGGGATTCCTCTACTACTTCTTTATAACAATCTAAACACTACGCATCAACATTTCATCGTCGACCACAAACGTCAACCCTCTCCAGACCTGTAACTGTGTCACTCCATGACACATACAGCCAAGAATAAATCATTCACAGAGAATCGTACGCATCCGTAAGTGCACTCATGCATTCACACATCGATGAATGGTGTAAATGCATGAGCTACATTCTACATGTAACCATTTTCTGAGTCAATGTCAGGAGGGGTTTTCTTTTTTGTAGCAAATGATGAGCGGAGGAAACCGCTGATGAGAAAAGCGTCAAACTGCTCGACTACGCTAATTGGAGCAAAACAACCCGTCGAGCAATATGTGTGCCTCGAGGGAGGGGGGGATCAACCACAAACTTAAATGTCAAGAGTGACTGCGTAGTCCGATGAAGGAATGTGCTGATTTATCTGCAAACATCAGAGATTCAGCCTGTCAGGAGAAGAACGTGACATTCAGCGACGGCTGCAGCCGAGAGCATTAGTAGAGCATGAGCTCCTAACATGTGGTAATGTCTGAGTGAAAATCCAGTTGTTTCGTGACAAAGTAAGTCGGAAAACGGACGGTCTGATAGCCAGTAAAGCACGGGACATTTTCAGGCATTGACGTTGTGACGTACGTTGTGTGTGATAAATTGTCGTCTCCACTGTACAAGATGGTGGTTCACATCATTTCCAGTATGTGCGTGATGGCACTGCTTGATTTGAGACAGATCTACCCTACACAGTGTGCGTGGTGCTCCACAAGGAAGTGTACCAACGGAAGTATGTGGTTTGTGACACACCGTTTGTTAGTTGACAAACAACAGATTGTGTGGTATTCTATGTAAAACTACAGCGTAACAACATTCCCGTTGACAAATAAAACAGTTGTGTGTGTACGAGATGGACACAGAAGACCTGAGCCAATCAAAAACACAGGGACAGATAATTCTGTGGGCGCCATATTGAATTCTCGGTTCTCTGGGTTGTCAATTTTCCGCGGTAAGGAGGTTGTTCCGATTCCAACTTCCTGTCTACAGTTCAGCCCTCAGACCAGCAACAGTTAGTACATGCGTCTCCTGTTGGGATTGGAGGGGGGTGGGAATCGTGAGCCTCCTCCAACTTTAAAGCCACTAAAAGCAGCTGTATTATTCAGCATAGAGGTACTGTACTAAAGCCAGTTAATTATGCATAAACCCACATGTTCCCATAATCTGTCCACTTATTCCAGAAAAGAAGAATGTACTGGCTGTGGCATTTACTGGGACAACTGTTCCTCTCCGGTCCTGTATATTTTATAAATCTTTTTATGTCGCAACCTCCGCCGTGTGCATTAAGAGAGAGTCGGATCAGTCAGGACGGATCAGTCACAGAGGCCGCGGAGCCCGACGATGACTACAGCGTCTCTGCTGGTTAAGTGGGAACCCATCTGGGATGATTTCTGATGCAGCAGCTAAAAGCAGAGCGCCTTCGTGTTGGTTTGTTTATGTGATGGGATGGAAGGAAATTCTTTTTTCAGGTACGCCGCCGCTCTGAATGAGAAAGGGGACGGTGCCTGAGGGCATTTACCCTGCACGAGAGGAGCCTTTTAGGAAAAGGGAGGTGCTGTGATAGTAAAACAAAATCAATGTGAAGTTAAAAGGTACAACCTTGTGCTTTTTGTGACCAAAGCTTTTCCCTGTTTGTCATTTTCTCTCTGAATTATTCACAATGAGATCAAATGTAAGAAGGGTTGGAAAGTCTAGCAGAAATGCTTTGTAGCTGCTTTTTTTCTCCATATTTTATTATCTTTTCACTTACAATCTTATCCGGAGGAGGCGTGCTCGCGATGAAGCATTTCACCTCGCCCCTCTCTCCTCTCACTGCATGCTGGACCGGCTCACTGGAGATGATGGGAGGACCTGTATGGGTCAAACACGGAAAAACAAAAATAAAATGAATGAGATGATTGAGAGCAAGTCTGTTAGTTTGTATAATCTAATTTCCATTTAGATTGTTTTTTATGAGCACTGATGCGTTAAACTGCTATTTTCTCACCGTTGACAGTGAGCATGACCTCCGTCTCTCCTATTCCAATCCGCGGGACGATGGCCTTGCACACATACTGGCCGGCGTCAGCCTGGCTCACTGACTGCAAGTACAACTGGTTGCTGTTACTCAGAACCTGTCGGGAAGTGGGTCACAAGGATACAAACAAGGTGAATGCGATGAACATCAGAAGGGGGACAAATAAAACGAGTCCACACAGGTCAACAGAAGAAAAGGAGCCATCGGCAGGTGTCGTTCAGTGCAGATTGCAAATCCAATTGGGGCATTGGAGCAATTTATTTTCCAATATAATGTGACATTCTTTAACATTGAATGAGAATTAATAGCAGAAAAGGCTAACAGTCGTAAAAAGTGTGTGCCAAGACTTCTATCAAGGACAAATGAAAAAAGAAATATTTTAAAAATTGTGAAATAAAAAAGTGCCATTTTTATCTTTTTTCGAAATGTATTTCTTTCTTTTTTATACATTTGTACTTTTCTAAAATTCTTACATATATTTTTTTCATTTCTAAAATGTGTTTTTACATTTTGAACTATATATTTTTAATTGTTTTTCCATTTATTTTCTGTCTGTCATTAATTAGGAGTATGAGGGTTGGGACAGAAAAGCATGCAGGAAAAATAGCGACATGTAATTCAGTGTTTATTGTTTAAAAGAACCGAGCAAACTCAGCTTCTTACCATGTTGGAACCTTTTTTGAACCAGGTGAGCGTGAGCGGAGGGTTTCCAGCCCATTTACAGTTCAGGGTGACGTCTGAGTCGACGTCGACTGTTTTGGGCTGAGGCTCCATCAACAGGATGGGTCCGACTGGAGGAACAAGAGCAAGAAGCATAGAGAGACGTTCTTTGTTGTGTTGAAATAATCATGCTGTGGGACTGGAAGCGAGAAGGCGCTCAGACAAGAAAACAGCCACACAACAATGGTGCGTTTGATCGCGCCGAGTCAGACCTCTGTGAGTGAAGTGGGCTGCAAGTGACTGAACGAGGTGAGATGAGTAGGCTCTGACTCACAGTGAACATCCACAAGGATGCTGACGTTGGTCTTCCCCACAGCGTTGAAAACCAGACAAGAGACGGGCTCCGTGAAGAAGGAGTGGTCGGCTTTGGTGGTGAACACACTCTCCCTGGCGCCCTGCAGCACCACGCCGCCCTTCGCCCACCTGCAAACAACCAATTCATGCCTCTTAAACGCACATTACGACATGAGCAACACACTAAATGACACATATTCATATTAAAGGTGTACAAATTCACATTCAGATCAACTATCTGAAGAGGCAGAGCTGAATTATGATGTCACACAAAACATGGTCAAATTGTTTGATTGTTTTATTGGTAAATGCAGACCTGTAGCCCATAATAGGAGGGTTGGCGTGAGCCTGGCAGGTGAAGGTGACTCGGTTCCCCTCCAGAACGGAGCGCGGCTCAATGGACAAGGTCACTGTTGGTGGATCTGTAACAGGAGGAGAACGATTCCACCAGCTGGCTTGAGGCAAAATGGCCACAGAACAACACTCCAACACTCCCTTTGCTGAAAAGGGCCAATTTCTCTCCAGGTATTAAGAGGACGCTTACGGTGAACGTTGAGGGTGACGGTTGTGCTTTTGCCTGTAGGAACAGCGAGGTTTGTGGCCATGCAGCTGTAGTTCCTCCCCGTGTCGGTGTCGATGGGGTGGATGGGCAGGTAGCTGCGTGTGGTCACCCTCTTCCTGTCCGGAAGCACCTCCTGAGGACAGCGCAGGTTAAACGGTTCAATGGAGGGAGCAGCTTACGCCCATCAGGGATGTCGGGTGTTTTGACTTACGGTGGAACTGACGGCGCCCTCCACAGGCAAGCCATCTTTAAGCCACTCGATCAAAGACGGTGGTTTAGCACCTCGAGACACGCAGCTGAGGTTGTAGGACTCCCCCGCGTTCAGCAACACCTCCGGACCCCCGTCGATCACGGGGTCATCCGGGGGGACTGGAGGGGGAAGAGGGTTAGTCATGTTTCACGCATGCTCGCCGACGCGCCTGGTGCGTGAACGTGCAGACGTACTGAGGACAGTGAGTTTGGCCCTCCGGGACCTCAGCGCCGCATCGGGTGCCTGGCACTCGTACAAGGAGTCATCTGACAGATCAGCTGACAGGATCTCCAGGTTGTACTGGCCCAACTCCTGCACACGCAGCACGCGGTACCTGGGCCAGGCTGGAACCCCACAGACAGGAGATGACGTTGTAATGCTGCTGAAGACTAAAAAGGCTCAACTCTGGTTCAGTGGGCACTGAGTTAAGATATAATGAAACTCCGCAAGACAGAAGTTCTGTGTAACAAGCGGCCATCTTGACGCAGATTCCCGTAACACAGTTGTATATGGTAACAGTTCTGGACGTGAAGTGAGTTCTGTCTAGGAACAGTTCAGTGTGCCAACAGTTAATAATAATTATAAGAACCAGTAATAATTTTTGTTTGATCCAGCAGTCGACACATCTGACAAACACGCAGAGAAAACAAAGGAAAAGGACGCGATTCTGCAAACGCGTCGAGCGACTCAGACCAAAGCGAACGAACTGGGCATCCTGAGCTACAAGAGGCTGCACGTCAGCCGCACGATGAGCGACAGATACGCTCTAACACATGTTTCCACATTCTCAAACGCACACATGCACCCCGGCCTTCCCTCCCTTTCCCTTCCCCCATCCGCCACAGCTGTGCTACCGCTGTATGTTCTCGCCATGAGGTGGCATCCACGCTCTCTTTCACCAGCAGGGGGAACAGATGAAAGCGTTATGACAGCACTGTTTTAGACGACTCAAACCGACTCCGGTCGGCGGTGCGGAATTCCTGCCCGGACGCAGATTGCATGTGAAATCCTCAGTAGCGGTGCTGCACGGCTAACCTTGTGTGTCCTTGTTTCTGCTCAGATGTGCGCACGTGTGTGTGTGTGTGTGTGTGTGACTCTTGTATATACATTCATTTGCATGTGAAATGCAGAGTGAGAGAGAGAGAGAGAAAAGCAAGTGGGGGCACACACACACACACACACACACAGTGTGTATGTGTGCATGAAGCGGTCAGTGTTCATTCACATGTTTTTATTTAAAAGCTTTGGCTCGAAGCATAGGACCATTATAGTAACATGATTAAAGGAAGGGAGAGGGAGGGAAAGAGAGAGTGAGTGGTGAAGGGACAGACGAGGGGAAAAAAGGGACATGAGGGAAAGAAAGAGAGAGAGAGAGAGGGAGAGAGAGAGTCAAGCAAGATGAAGGTGAGGAGGAAGAAGAGACTGGGAGAGGGCACAACTGAGGAACAGACGAGTGCACGGATGGAGGATCGGACAGAAATATCACGACGAGCCTGCTCTGTCTAAATGTTTGCTGGAATAAAGATGTTTTCTAGTCATCAGCCTCCCGTACATTTATTCCAGCTTCAACACTTTCACACCCCTGTGACACGCGGTTTGAGTAGATTTCGCAGCGATCTGCTCAGTCTGCTTATTCTCCAACTTTTTTCAGCCGTCACCGTTCCGTTGACATTTTAATGAAACATCTTGACAGCTGCGGAACGAGCTGCCAGGAAACGTGGTGCAGACATTTAAAGCTTTCCCCTTTACACTTTCATCCATCAGAGGTCCCAAATCTGATTTGACCCTGTTTTATGAATCTCAAAAACTACTGACTGTAGCAGAATAATGAAAAAATCTTTTTGTCCTTTTTTTTTTTTATTATTCATCATCCCAGAACACCCCCCCTCAGAGGACATACTAGTGTAGTGATGTAATACCCCCAAATAATGAGAAACCTTCTCAAACTAATTAACATTATGACTTAATATCCATAAATCATGAGAAACCCGCTCAAACGACTTTGTACGTATCTGACATGAAAACGTATGTCAAATATGTAATACACCTTAATGAGAAATCTTCAAAACAAAATAACTTTGCATCTCTAATGAGGATGTGATATCCGTCTGTCTGATTTATTACTTCTGAATAATGAAAAAAAACATTGTGAAATGACTTGCTATTGGCACCTGAGAAGCCACCTCAACACACAGACGTAGTATCCTGAACAATCTATAAATAACAAGGAAGCTTCTAAAATCAAGGCCTTAGTATCTCAGAATAACAAGAAACGGTGTACGACAATGACTTAATACGATATAAAACAATAACTTAGACTGAACTAATGAGGATTCCAAAGTCATGACATCATTTTGGAAGGACGATATTTTAAAAGCCAAAGCGATGGAAGAAGTTGGACTGACGGAGATGAAATGCTGGATGAACGCGGTGACTACCGACAGAGAAACCGTGAGCCGACTGATACGTGCGATGAGTGGGCACGTGGTGGATCCGCACGCACTCAACCGCACGTATGTGGGTCATATGGGGAGGGGCTCTCGTACGGACTAACGACGTCCTTCTGCCGCTTGACGTATGAAGTCAACGTCTATCTTGAAAGCCTCCGAACGCGATCGGCAGCAGAGAATCCAACGTGAACGCCTCGTTAGCTCCAGTGTGACCGGGGTGGCGAGTTGGCCCCAGGAGGCCGTGTGATGTCTCACCCTGCAGGTCCTCTCCGATGCCCAAAGCCAGGCCATCTTTGGTCCACTGAACAATGCCCGAGTAGTTGAAGACAACGCAGGACAGGATCACCCTCTGGCCCCGCACCACCGACTGGTCGGCTGGCTCCTGAGAGAATCTCGCCGTCCACGCTGGGGGGGGGGGGGGGGGAGAAAAAAAAG
>CAAKHB010003138.1:2994-13327 GCA_901007665.1 Aeoliscus strigatus | reverse complement strand
TGAGAGAGGGTTTCTCTAATTTAACAAAAATTGCCTCTTTAACTCCTCTCTCAAACCATCTGTCCTCCCTGGCCAAAATGTGACCGTTGTCATCCTCAAAGGAGTGACCTTTGACCTTTAAGTGTAGGTGAACTGCAGAGTCCTGTCCTGAGGAAGCAGCTCTCCTGTGTTGACCTCTGACCTGTGTAGCGGTTGTTTGGTTTCCCCAACATACAGGTCAGTCACTCCTCACTACACTGGACGGCATACACTACAGTGTCTTGTCCTTGGGGTGGACCAGTCTCTGTCTCAGGGTGTTGCTGGGTTTGAAATGTACCGGGATGTTGTGTTTGTTAAAAATCCTCCTTAGTTTCTCTGATACACCGGAGACATATGGAATGACCACACTCTTCCTCTTTGGGTTGTTGTCTTCTTTGTTGGTGACCTTCTTTTTGTTGGACTTGGAGAAAGCCCAGTTGGGGTAACCACAGCTCTTGAGAACCTCCCTGACATGGGTTCTCTCTTTGTGCTTCCCTTCCGCCCTGGTGGGAACACTCTGAGCCCTGTGGTTCATGGTCTGAATGACTCCTAACCTGTGTTCCAGCGGGTGGTGTGAGTCGAAGAGAAGGTACTGGTCTGTGTGAGTGGGTTTCCTGTAAACCTCAATGTTGAGGTTCCTGTCTTCTTCTATTTGAACTGAACAGTCCAATAAAGAAAGGTGGTTGCCACTGACGTCCTCACGTCCTCACGTGTGAACTTGATGTTTTGGTCCACTTCATTGATGTGCTTGGTGAAGGCTTCAACCTCCTGAACTACAGAACTACAGAGTACCACAAAGAATTACACAGAACTACAGAGTACCACAAAGAATTACACAGAACTACAGAGTACCATAAAGAATTACACAGAACTACAGAGTACCATAAAGAATTACACAGAACTACAGAGTACCACAAAGAATTACACAGAACTACAGAGTACCATAAAGAATTACACAGAACTACAGAGTACCACAAAGAATTACACAGAACTACAGAGTACCACAAATAATTACACAGAACTACAGAGAACTTAGTACTTTTTTAGGACAAATAAAGTCGTCTGAATCTGAATCTACTACACAGAACTACGGGGGGTGGTCAACTGCTGCCCCCAACATGGCCGCCCTGTCACATGACATTGTCCTGGGACGTTTGTGTAACTACAGCAGAAGAGACTGACGGTGATCACACACACACACACACACACACACACACACACACACACAGAGTTCCAGATGTGGCGCTCCACCTCCCTCTGGCATCTGACAGGAGGGTGGCAGGAGGAGGCGTGTGTGTGTGTGTGTGTGTGCGTTGGGGGGGTTTGGCATGTGCTCTCCAAGCAGTGACGAGCAGCTTCAGTGGAGCTGGAATCGGGTCAGGAGACGGTGGACATGGAGCTGGTGATGATGATGATGATGATGATGATGATGATGAGTCTTCATCTGTTCTCCTCTTCCTCTGCTCAGGTGAGTTCACCTGTGACGATCCAGCTGACTCACAGGGGTCCGCGTGTGTGTGTGTGTGTGTGTGTGTCCTGTTGACAGACGGACGCTCGGAGAGCAAAGATCTGGTGTAAAGAAGTTGTTCTTCTCTAAAATGTCTCATGTTTGGTGGACAAATGTGGGCGATGAGGTCAAAGGTCAATCGGCGTCTCAGACGAACAAAGATATTTAATACACGTGAAATTCTTTGGAACATTTCTTAAAATTAATTAATTAAAACAACATTAATTAATTAAAATAATTGTCTGATGGTCGTCGTAGAAACGGGCTTATGTGTCACCACGCTTGTCTCCGACACGCTCGCCGCCATGTTTGGGGTGTCTGTGCGAGGTCGGCGGCCAGCTGGCGTCCAATTGTCACCCGAGTGTCAGCGCAGCCGCCGGCGCCGCTCAGATGTGTGTTCAGTCGTTGGAATGCGGGTTTGACCTCTGACCCCCAGGAGTGTTCGGCCACTGGCGAGCTGCTCGGCGAGCTGCGGCAGCTGGAGGAGACGCTGGCAGCCCACGAGGCGTCGTACCAGCGGGGTCTACGCTCGCTCAGGAGAAAGATTGGCGCTCTGCGCAACAGCACCAGGGTCGTCCTGAGTAACGCCAAGAACGGTGAGTGTCCCGACGGGTCGACGACGAGTTGGACACCCCCGCTTTAACACCAACGTATCGCTGCCAACACATCTACAGCATTTGGAGTACCGTAATTCCATGACTAGTTCAGAAAACGGTTCCCGAAAGCTGAGAAGTGTCACTTGGTTCCCCTTCCTGCTGTGAAGGAGGAGCCGGTGTCATTACGGTAATCCCATTTGCTCTGTAGCTGGAAGCTGGTGAGTCATTACTGTAATGACAGCAACTTGGAACCGACGGACGTGTTCCGATGGTTCTGATAGCACCAATGAATCGGCAGTCGACCGTTGATGCTAACCATGCAGACCGACCCCCCGTTGACTGACCCGTCTGGGGTCTTCCAGCCTCCTGCTCCAAACCGGAGGCTCCAGCTCACGGCCGCAGACTGGGCCGGGTGTACGCCGTCGGACACGAGGTCCACTTCCTGTGCCGACCCGGATACGAGCTTATCGGGCCGGAGACCCGGGTGTGTCTGGAGTCGACGCGGTGGAGCGGCCGGCAGCCGGCGTGCAGACGTACGTGGACGTATGCACGTACGTGGACGCAGCGCTGCCCTCACCTGTTCTCGGCTTCTCCTCAGGCCGCAACCGCACCGGGAGCTCTCTGCTGCCCTCTGCTGCTCCGCCCCCCCCATCCACCCATGCGTCCCACTGCACCCAACTCCTGGGCTCCACCCGCTGCACCTGTGACGTCGGTTTCACCATATCGGGCCGCGACAACGGCGTCTGCTCAGGTCAGAGAACTTGTCCGGCGAGTTCCTCACACCGCCACCTCACCGGGCGTCTTCTTCCTCCCGTCAGATGTGGACGAGTGCCGTCTGTTCCCTCTGAACCAGCCCGGGCGTCTGTGTGTCCATCGGTGTGTCAACACGCCCGGAAGCTTCCGCTGCGTCTGTCCAGACGGGTACACGCCGGCCGCGGACGGCCGCGGCTGCACAGGTCGGAAATCGAGGGTCAGAGGTCATGGTGCCCTTAGCAGCTAAGGATGTGTGTGGCTGTGTCCGACATCCGTCCCTAGGAGACAGGGGGTGGGGGGTGGGGAGTGGGGGTGGGACGCAGCCAGTGACTCCTCTGTTCCTCAGACATCGACGAGTGTCAGAACCGCACCAACACCTGCTCAGCTGGCCAGGTGTGTGTGAACACGTACGGAGGGTTCCGGTGTGTGACGGTGACGTGTCCTCGACTGAAGAACGCCACCTACATCAAGACGTCATCAGCGTAAGGGCACATGCACACACGCTTCCTGTCTGTCCGACTGTACTTCCTGTCCGTCCGTCCTTCCATCCTGTCCGTCTGTACTTCCTGTCCGTCCGTCCATCTGTATTTCCCGTCTGTCTTTCTGTACTTCCCGTCCGTCCGTCCGTACTTCCCGTCTGTCTGTCTTTCCTGTCCGTCCGTCCGTACTTCCCGTCCGTCCGTCTGTACTTCCCGTCTGTCTGTCTTTCCTGTCCGTCCGTCTGTATTTCCCGTCTGTCTTTCCTGTCCGTCTGTCTTTCTGTACTTCCCGTCTGTCTGTCCGTCAATCTGTACTTTCCCGTCTTTCCCGTCCGTCCGTCCGTACTTCCCATCTGTCTGTCCGTCCGTACTTCCCGTCCGTCCGTACTTCCCATCTGTCTGTCCGTCCGTCTGTATTTCCCGTCTGTCTTTTCTGTCCGTCTGTCTTTCTGTACTTCCCGCCCGTCTGTCCGTACTTCCCGTCTGTCTGTCCGTCTGTACTTCCCGTCTGTCTTGTCCGTCTGTCCGTCCGTACTTCCCGTCCGTCTTTCCTGTCCGTCCGTCCGTATTTCCTGTCCGTCCGTCCGTATTTCCTGTCCGTCTGTCTTTCTGTACTTCCCGTCTGTCTGTCCGTCCGTCTGTCTTTCTGTACTTCCCGTCTGTCTTTTCTGTCCGTCTGTCTTTCTGTACTTTCCGTCCGTCCGTACTTCCCGTCTGTCTTTTCTGTCCGTCTGTCTTTCTGTCCTGTCCGTCCGTCTGTATTTCCCGTCTGTCTTTCCTGTCCGTCTGTCTTTCTGTACTTCCCGTCTGTCTGTCCGTCAATCTGTACTTCCCGTCTTTCCCGTCCGTCCGTCCGTACTTCCCATCTGCCTGTCCATCCGTCTGTATTTCCTGTCCGTCTGTCTTTCTGTACTTCCCGTCTGTCTGTCAGTCCGTCTGTACTTCCCGTCTGTCTTTCCTGTCCGTCTGTCTTTCTGTACTTCCCGTCAATCTGTACTTCCCGTCTGTCTGTCCGTCAATCTGTACTTCCCGTCTGTCTTTCCTGTCCGTCTGTCTTTCTGTACTTCCCGTCAATCTGTACTTCCCGTCTGTCTGTCCGTCAATCTGTACTTCCCGTCTGTCTGTCCGTCCGTACTTCCCGTCTGTCTGTCCGTCCGTACTTCCCGTCCGTCCGTACTTCCCGTCCGTACTTCCCATCTGTCTGTCCGTCCGTCTGTATTTCCCGTCTGTCTTTTCTGTCCGTCTGTCTTTCTGTACTTCCCGCCCGTCTGTCCGTACTTCCCGTCTGTCTGTCCGTCTGTCCGTCCGTACTTCCCGTCTGTCTTTCCTGTCCGTCCGTCCGTACTTCCCATCTGCCCGTCGGTATTTCCTGTCCGTCTGTCTTTCTGTACTTCCCGTCTGTCTTTTCTGTCCGTCTGTCTTTCTGTACTTCCCGTCTGTCTGTCCGTCCGTCTGTACTTCCCGTCTGTCTTTCCTGTCCGTCTGTCTTTCTGTACTTCCCGTCTTGTCTTTCCGTCCGTCCGTACTTCCCGTCTGTCTTTCCTGTCCGTCTGTCTTTCTGTACTTCCCGTCTGTCTGTACTTCCCGTCTGTCTTTCCTGTCCGTCTGTCTTTCTGTACTTCCCGTCTGTCTGTCCGTCCGTCCGTACTTCCCGTCTGTCTTTCCTGTCCGTCTGTCTTTCTGTACTTCCCGTCTGTCTGTCCGTCCGTCTGTACTTCCCGTCTGTCTTTCCTGTCCGTCCTCGCTGTCTGTACTTCCCGTCTGTCTTTCCTGTCCGTCTGTCTTTCTGTACTTCCCGTCTGTCTGTCCGTCCGTACTTCCCGTCTGTCTTTCCTGTCCGTCTGTCTTTCTGTACTTCCCGTCTGTCTGTCCGTCCGTCCGTACTTCCCGTCTGTCTTTCCTGTCCGTCTGTCTTTCTGTACTTCCCGTCTGTCTGTCCGTCCGTCTGTACTTCCCGTCTGTCTGTCCGTCCGTCTGTACTTCCTGTCTGTCCAGGCGCTGTGAGAGGAACCCATGCATGCTGGGTAACGTGGCGTGTTCCCAGGCTCCAAACTCCATCTCCTTCCACTTCCTGTCCGTGGTCTCCAACATGTCCGCTCCACGCATCCTGTTCCGCGTGTCGGCCGCTCGCGTTCTGGGCGACACGCTACGCTTTGGGCTGGTGGGTGGCCGGGGGCGGGGCCACTTCAGCGTGCGACGCTCGGGCCGGCAGACGGGCACGCTGCTCCTGGTGACGCCCGTCGAAGGTCCGGCCACGCTGGAAGCCGAGGTGGAGATGAGCGAGTTGCAGCGCCACACGCTGCTCGGACGCTACCTCACCAAGGTCACGCTGTTCGTATCCGCCCACGAGTTCTGAGGGGTTAAAGGTCACCGGTGTGATGCCATGACAAACGGAATGGAAGTGTCTTCATTTTTATTGATGAATTCTGACTTTTAGTGGGACGACGCCGTTTGACGCCTCAGACAAGAAGAAAAACTCACACATGCTCAAAATAAAGTTTTGTTTACAGTTTTTCAATGGAAATATCTGTGGTTTGATTTGACTCCGCCGACACGAGTCACAGGATGACGCCGGCAGCCGACGGAAGCGGGGCTGTCTCCGATTAGTACACTTCTTTGTCGTACACTACACACACTATGTACTTACTCATGAAGTGTGCAGATTTAGACAGGGTACAACTGTTGGAAATCACAAAGTGCTGTCAGGCGCTTACTGGAAATGACGCGAAAATGAAACGTACTGCCGATACGCCGGCTGCCGCATCTAGTGAATATTCACAACACCTCTGACCTCACGTCTTCAAACAGAGAAACAGAGTCCGCAGAGAAAACGACAATTTATCACACACAAGCACCAAACGTACACACGACGTCAACAGGGTGGAGCTGAGGGAGGCGGGGGGGGCATGGATGAGGAGGGGGTGCGTGGTGAAGATGAAAAAAACCACACTTTCGACCTGCGATTCGGACCCTGACCGGCGATGGACAGTGACCATTGGAGGGGGAGCCGCTACAACAGATAGTCGGGGCTGAGGACGTGGGGGGGCAGGAGGGGACGGGAGATGTCTCGGATTGGAAGTGGACGGATTTTAGTGTTGAGGATTTTGCGCAGCCGCTCGCGCCTGATTTCCAGGTCGGCTGGGAACAGGTGTAGCCAGAGACGTCTGTACAGAGCAACGAGTTAAAAAAACAACCTGACCGGAACACAGACGACCATCTCAAACACACCAAGTAGCATAAATACTGTAGACACACACTGACTGTACTCCATGGTAACAATAGACTCTGACAGATGACTACTATTGTCTCAACCTACTCTCTAGTGTGATAACGGCGGAGGGAATCTTTGTACAGTAACCAAGAGCAGGAGGGTCTCCAGGGTGAACCGTCGGTGGGGTGGTAGCTCCCCACCAGATGCATTGGAAAGTGATGTTTGTTGTAATAACCATGTTTCAACCTGTAGATGGCGCTCCATCCCAGTCTACATGTCGTGTTAAAAAACGCCATGTAGATTTTAAACTATGCTCACTACAATGTTAAGATGAGGACCAGAATCAATCATCATAAAAGCTACTAAAGCCCCAGTTCAAACAGGTTTCAGGTTTGGGGGGTAAGTTACTCCAAGTAGTTTGTGATCTGAGATGTGGGACGCGCCCATATGCTAGCAATCATTAGCACACAGCATATGCTAACGGAACGAAGGTTAATTTGTGGCTAACTATAGCCACAAGCTAACAGAACAAAGAATTAGCACTCAGCTGTACGCTGAGGACAGGACCCCCCCTCCTGTGTAAACACTGATTGGATGGTTTGCATCAGGTGACTTTCCCAGCTCTGGGCGCCACAGACCCGACCTGAAGGCCATCTTGTTGTCGTGTGTTGAGGTTATGTTTGTTATCCATCAACTCATTCAACAATTGATTGTGTGTGTGTGTGTGTGTGTGTGTGTGAGACAGGGGGCGTCGTCTCGTCATCATTGTTGGACACAGAAGAAGATGGACGAGAAGAACCTGTTGACCCTGGACTTCCTGGGCGGAGCGGACATGAGTTCCGTCAGGTGCGAGTTCATGAAGGTCTTGAAGGCATCGATGAAGGTGGAGTCCTCTGGTTGGAACGCCAGCGCCACCATCTGCTCCGGGGACTCGAACCTCCTGTGCAGGTGCTTGACGGCGGCGTCAACCACGCTCTTCAGGTTTCTCCTCTGCTTGGCTGCAGCCACGACGAGAGCTCCGATGTCGTCGGAGGTGGCGTGCAGCAGGCGCACAGTGAGGCCGGTGATGTCCTTGGACCTCAGGAACCTCCTCGACTTGTTGGGTAAGCGTTTGAGGAGGTCAGAGACCAGAGAGAAGACGAAATAGAGGTAGAGCGTCACCTCCTCCGGCGTGGACATCCGCCTCGACTGCGTGTCCTCCTGCTTGCGTTCGTTCCCCCAGTCGTCTTCAGGCGTCGCCGTGTCCAGGTCGTCAATGGCGACCGACGCAGGATGTGGAAAGTTCATCTCCAAGAAGAGCAGCACCTGCTGTAAGAACCCTCCCACGGCGTCCTCCACCCGGCTGTAGGCCACCGCTGCCGTCATGACGCCCAGGTCGCTGTCCAGGTCCAAGACCACGGCGTCGGAAAGGAGTTGCCCGTCAGGGATGTCGGGGATCTCAAACTTGTCTCCGGTCGTCATCTGCTCGTACAGGCCGTCCGTCATCTGTCTGGCCAGCCGGCCCACGTCAGGCGTGCTCCTTCCCTCCGGTCCGGCAGACGCGTCCACGCCCATCTGGCTTTGGTAGATGTCCTCCAGCTGATCTCTGACCGTGTCGTACATGAGCACGCCGCGGTCGTCCCTGACGACCGTGTGTGTGGTCAGCATGCAGCGACACGTTTTCCCCGGGTCACGTCTAGTGTCCGCCGGAGGTGAAGACCTGTGACAGGAGCTGCTGTCCACCTTCTGGTCCCGGAGCTGGAGCAGCTGATGCAAGTTGTCCAACATCTTCTGGAACGCTCCTTCAAAGAGGGCGTGGAAGAAGGAGCTGTCCGAGGCCGCCGGTCCCCGCTTCCTGGGCGGGTTCTCCGGCTCGTGACCCGGGCCGGGTCCACTTAACGACGTCCTCAGACACCTCAAGGTGTGACTCACCAGCAGCCGGAGGGTGGAGATGCTGCTGACGGTGGGGGACACGAAGAGGGCGTGGCGCCTCAGGCAGACCGTGTTCCTGGTGGCCACGGCCAGCAGAGCGCTGACCCTGGTCTTGGTCTCGGCCTCCAGCAGCGCCGTCAACCTCTTCACGTCCTCGCACTGCGGCGGCTGGATGTGGAGGACGTCGGCCAACGCCAGAGACACCGAGACGCCCAGGTCCACGTCCAACGTCTTCACCACGGCCGCGACCTCGGCCTGGGACGACGTCCGGTCCAGCTGGCTGCTCTGGAGAACGGGCACCATGAAGGTCAGGAAGTCCTCGGTCAGCTTATGGCTGAGGTCCTGGTGCATGTGCGCCAGCGTGATCACGGTGCACGAGTTGGTCTCCCCGGCGGCGATCCCCGTCCACTCCGCCGAGGGGATCTGGTCCAGGTAGAACCTGACGATGGGCAGGAGAACGTTCACCTGGGGCGAGAACGGACACGTCGTCTGAGGGTGAAACATGGTGTTCTCTGTCGGGACCGAAGGAGGAATGAAACGGTCCGACGTCCTCCGGGTCCTTTGAGCTCAGACGCCTTTGGTGTTGTGGTGGCTTTGTTGGCGTTGCCGTGGAGACAACGGGATTCGTCCTTTGATGTCCGAAACCTCGCGCTGTGCTGAGCGACATCTGGTGGCCGATCCAGTGAACTCCGCCGCCGCCGTCAGGTGATGTGGGCATTTCTGAAGCGTCTTCAGGAGCTCCGCGGCGCGGACACGTCACATGACCACCGCTCACGGCGTGCGACTCATGGGAGACGCTGGTCTGGTCAGAGCTCGTGCACTGGTGGAAGCTAGCCGGAATAACGACGAGTCTGAGCTGAGCAGCGAGGAGGCGGGACCAACGGTTGGTTGGACCGATCATGTTTGTGTTTGTGAGCTGCCGACGCCATCTTGGATTCGGGACTCGGGTCCTCTGATTGGACCAAAGTCGGACCCCCCCCGTCGGTGGGACGTTTCCTGTCCGAGGCTCTCACATGAGTCGCTGTGATGTGAATTTGTCGGTTTGTCGTTCGTTCGTAAACACCGACGAGTGTTTCCATGGAAACGGCTTCCGTTGACGACCGAAAAATGGATCCGAGTTTCACGCCAAACGTTCCAGGTGTCAGTTTTGACGCGCAACACACGCACGCACGCACGCACGCGCGCACACACGTTCTGTTTGACTGACATGTTTTTATGAAGTGTGTGTGTGTGGTGGATTTGAACTGGACGAGTTCAGACCTGAAGAATCTAACATGGGCGTGTGTCTCTCTCACACACACACACACACACACACACACACACACACACACACCAGGTGAACAAACAGCAGCCCCCTCTGTTGCAGCAGACGATGACGTGATGAAACTGGGATCCAGACAACATGTTTGTTTCATGTCCAGAGTTTGATTTCCTGCTGAGTCACCTGCACACACACACACAAACCAGCAGCCCGGCGTTACAAACGTTGCAGATTTATTCTTATTAACAAACGTAATTTTTCTTCTGTACAACGGAAAGACACAAACAAACATCTGTTTACAAAAGATCTCTGTCACTTCCATCAGACGGAACCGACGTCACACACACACACACATGCACGCACACGGACCTCTGCTGGGGTGTGTTCTGTACAGGCACGTGTGATAAAACCATCAGATGGACAAAGTCTGTTCAACCAATCAGAACGGGGGGGCGGGGCTTCTGAAACATCTCCTCCAACCTCAGAGGAAGTCACCACCCACTGATGCCAACGCCACCAACAATCAGCTTGACCCTTACACACCCACCGACGCGACGACCACACACACCCGACCCCCCCGCTGTCAGTGACACGGTG
>CAAKHB010003137.1:56455-96921 GCA_901007665.1 Aeoliscus strigatus | reverse complement strand
TTTTTTGGGGGCCCCCCCCCCCCCCCCGTCGTGGCACTGTTGTCCGCCGCCATCTCCAAAAGTGAAAGGTCATTTCTACGTCACTAAGATGGCGGCTGTTGAGGGTGGATCCACACTGTTTGAGTGTGTGTAGTACACTACATTTTCACATACTCATTCAGTGTGAACGTGCTTATGTACTCAACATACTAAGTTTAAGAAGTACAATAATTGAGACACCTCATCAGAAACTGTCAGAGTCAGAGGTTCTTGGTGCCTTGTACCTGCTCAGCTTTGGCTGACATGTTCTTCTCCCCCGCGGTCGGATTGTTGCCTTGCGCCATGCTGTCCTGACGTTCCACGGAGCGCTGCCCCTCCTCCATGCTCAGCAGATTGAGCTGCAGCGGCGAGCTGCACCGCGACTCAAACAGAGTCGGCGATGTCGCCGGCTCCCGCGGCCCTGACGCCGGGGTGGAGGAGCGGGACGCCGGGCCCTCCCGGGGCTCTACGGCCGAGGCTTTCGGGGGCTCGGTGTTGATGCTGTACGGGAACGGCTGGGCTGGATACGGAGCCGTGGCCACGAACTGGGTCTGTACCGGGAACGGCTGCTGGGGCGTGTACGCGGCCGGACGGCCCTGGAAAGGCTGCTGGGTCGGGAAGGCGGTCTGCACCGAGAACACTTGCTGGTTGACGTAGGGAGCCTGTGTCTGCATGGCGTAGGTCGGCTGGGGGGCCGTGTAGGCGGCTGGCGTCTGAGTCTGCTCGGGGAAAAACGCCGGTCTAGGAGCGGCTCCGATCTGACCGATCTGTGGGAAGATGTAATTGGGCAGCACCCAGGCCACCACGGGTGTAACAATAGGGGTGGGATATGGCGTGGCAGAGGGCGGGGCTTGAGTGCTCCGCCCCTCCACAAAGCCTGTGGACAGGGGCGGGTCCGGGCGGGGGACCTGAGCCGGGGCAGCGGGTGCTGGAGGGTAGATGGGGTACGCAGGCACCATGGCTGGGTAGGACACGTTGAAAGCCGACAAGGAAGCTTCCGACGGGGACCAGGAGGTTTGGTTGAGGCCCTGGAGGGGGGGGCGGGGTTTGCGGTTTGACGTGGCGCTGTCTGATGAATCGGGATGCTTCATGCGGGGCTTCTTGGACTTCCTGTTGCGGTGGCCCTTCTTGCCAGCGGTCTCTGGCCTGGCGGTGCCCTGTTTGGCAGCACCTCGCAGTCCGGAGGATTCTGAGACGACACACGTACATTTTACTTCCTGGTGTTCAGCACAAAACGATCTGTGTGTGTATATGTGTGTGTGTGTGTGTGAGAGAGGGACATTTCTTATGTAAACACATTGCTATCTAATATTTTCTTTACTTCCTGACAGATGTCTGATGTTTTTACAAATGTTGTATTTGTGTTCATATTTGTGTTTCATGCCAAGACAAGACAAGCAGTTTTCTAATGTATCATCTGTAAGATACTGTTGATGCACTCAAAAATATTTTGCAACATGACGCGTTTCATCAATTTTGTGATTTCAGTGTTTTACTTATATTTTGGAATATTTCTTTCTATTCAACTCAGTTTTGAGTCCAACACCACCGTCACAATGGTTCACGCAGTGTTTCCCTGATCCCGTCACCTAAGGGGCGCATATATATACATATATATACAAAGTAAATAACAGTGGTCCGAGCACAAACCCTTGGGGTACTCCCTGGCACGGCGCTTTCCTGATTACTGGTCAATAATTGAAGACGGTCTGATAGATAAACTCTGAACCAGTCTCACACTGATCCTTTCACTCCAATCAGGTGTTAAAATCTGATGGTCAATAGTGTCAAAGGATCTAATAAAACAAGGACATTTTCATATTCAAAAGGTCACGCAGCTGTTTCTATTTTCTCTCAGACTTTTGAAGGAGAGGGGGGGGTTTGACCTTGTAGTGTTTGGTCGTGTATTCGACCCTTTCCCTCTCCCCTTCCTTTCACTCCTCCTCTCACACACGACAGTAATTTCATCACGTCCTTTGCATCTCAATTCACGTCTTCATGGTCTCGCCGACTCGACATCGACCGCTCCTACAATGTGCCAGTTACCTTCAGCGTTGGCGTGACCTCTGTGTTTGTGCAGGTGTGCGGGGCAGTCCTTCTGGAGGCTCCTGGCGTTGCGGAGCTCCCGGCAGCGGCTGAGGAAGGCCTGCTCTTCTTTCTGCGTGTGCGCTGCCAGCACCTGCTTGGTCAGTCCGAGGCGCTTGTAGGCCTCCTTCTCCTGGCTGAGCGGAGACACCACGCTGACGGGCTGAGCTGGGGGCGCCGGGCTCTCGGCTACGTCCTCGATAATTTCTGACAGGTCAGAAATGACCATTAATAAACAGATTAAAAACAAACAAACCAACAAACAAACATGACCCCTGTGTGTGTCTATATGTTCAAGAATGGACTTAAAAACTCACCAGACTCTGGCTGAGGCTTCTTGTCCCCCACGTGGACGATGGTGCTACTGTAGCTACACTGGGATGTGATTGACACGACGCTCTCGGCCTTGCTGGGCAGGGTGAGCGGCGTCAGGGGGCCCCCGACCACGGCGGCTGCTCCTGATGGAGGCTTCTTGGGTGCTTTCATGTTTGTCAGGCTGGGCTGGCTGTCCAGCATCAGAGCATCTGGACGGGGCGGGGGAGGAACCTTTGTCAGCTCAAAGCCTCTGGGTGCGACTGTGTGTGTTTTTTCTGTACAGAATATCTCTCCTTATCTCCTGAGTGTGTGTTTGTCTGTTACCTCTTATGTGTGTGTACATGCTGTGAAAATACATTTCACTGTTGCGGATTTCGAATGACAAGTGTCTCTTATAAAATTTGGAGCGAGCGTGTGTGTGTGTGAGTGTGTGTGTGTGTGTGTGAGTGTACCTGTGTTTGCACCTGGAGGGTCTTGCATACTGTCCTCTGGGTCCTTCTTGTCATCTTCAGAGTTGGAGGAGGTGGTGTTTGAAGAGAATTGGTACTTCCTTTTCACTGTGATGGGAACGTTACAACTTTCAAGGTACCTGAGAAACACAAAAACAGAGAGTACGGGGAGGGGGGGGGCGTTTAGAAGGTCTATCCCTTCTATGGGACTTTGGTTCACGTCTTTCAGGCACACACACACACACACACACACAAACCTACCGGATAACGCTGTCCAGGCAGCTGATCTGCTGGTAGGAGCAGACCGTCTGGTCTTTGTACGTCAAGTCCTCCATACTGACTGCTGCAGCTTCTCTGGTATGTTCCTTCAGACGCCCTGAAGAGTTCTTCTGGGCTGCTACGGACCGATGGACAACATCAGGTGCTCGGTGAGTATGTCCCATGTACGTGTACACGCTGTATTACAGAACACATGTGGTGAATCTGATGTGAACTCACAGTCAGAGGTTTTCTTCTGCTCGGGCTTGGATGGGGACGGTGAGGGGGAGGGCGGGGGCGAGCGCAGGCAGACTTGGGAGTCCTGGTTCTTCAGCATGTGAACTCCCTTGCAAATCTCCTGGAACGTGCGCAGCGGCTTGACTTTGCCCGTCTCCTCCCCGGTGTTCCCCGCTAACGTGTTTCCGTTGCTCTCGCTGGGAGAACTGATGCTGACCAGCTGCTCGTGGGAGCCGTTGCTGCCGTGGCTGCCGTAACCGCT
The DNA here is from genome assembly GCA_901007665.1 of Aeoliscus strigatus. Lineage (NCBI taxonomy): Eukaryota > Metazoa > Chordata > Actinopteri > Syngnathiformes > Centriscidae > Aeoliscus > Aeoliscus strigatus. The sequence goes on along the minus strand of CAAKHB010003137.1, from coordinate 93,297 downwards.
GGAGCCCATGTTGTGGACCGGCTGAAGACAGAGAGTCCGTTAGAGAAACTGCTGAACATATGAACGATTCTGAGCGTTTGGATTCCAGCCTGGTGTGTTTACACACTTGGAGTAGGAGCCTGTGGATCTGTTCGCTGATTTCCTGGATGTCTGAGTCCATCATCTTCCCTCCATGATAAACAGGTGCCGCAAAGACATCCTCATTCACAGGACCCCTGAAAAAACACATCATGTCATCATCTATTATTTATTAAATTTTATTTCATAATTACATTTTATTTTTATCTTATTGTTACATTCCATTTTACTTTTATTGTTACATTCTATTTTATTGTCACATTTTATTTTATCTTATTGTTACATTCTATTTTATTGTCACATTTTATTCTATTATTTTATTCGATTATTTCATACACATTTATCAGAAGCAGATAATTTTGCTTATTCAATGGTAATTTGAGTTAAATAAATAAGGAGTTAAATAAAGACTGAGTTGCAAACGTGTGTGTGTGTGTGTGTGTGTGTGTGTATAAACTCACATGCGGACTTTGTGTCTGCCGATAACAAAGGAGACTTTACGGCTCCAGGGATTGACGAAGCTCGACCAGCTGGTGTCGATGGTGACGTACTCTCCGTTTCTTGCGCAAAAGCGGATGGAGGAGTTGTCAAACGGCTGACCGGCATACTGCAGGACTGTGGACAGGAGGAAAAACGAGTCAGAGGAACATGACAGGAAATGAAGACTAACGATGCTCCTGTTCAGCTCCTCATCGTCCTTACTCTTGCGATGCACAGCGAGCATTAATGATCGGTCGTTGGGGTGGAGATTGGCCAGCACGGGGCTCCCGATCAGGTCCTGGGGGAGGTAACCCAACAGAGGAACAGCCCTGAGGGAGGAACATTCCAGATCAGTGAAATTCGCTGAGCGATTGCCACGAATGACGTTTTTCTCTGCTCACCTCTCGTCCACATCCTGGAAAACACAATTAGGCGTGTGCGTAGTGGTGAAGATGCGCTTGTCAGGAGGGATTCTGGGCGCTGTGGGTGGAAAAAAAAACTTGCTTTGAATTCTTCTTTTTTTAATTTTGAATTTATTCAAAAATAAAGATACCAGCTACAGAATATTCTGCTGAAAGTGCAAAATATTTGGAGACAAGAGCATCCCTCCTCTGACAGTCCACGTGGAGGACCTGAGCGCAAACGTCCTGGACATTGGACCCACATTAAACCACAGGTCTCACCTTCATAACCAGAGTGCACCCTCTCGGCCAGCAGGAGGCAGCAGAACTGTTCCTCAGACAACTCGGCATCCTGGACTTTCATCAGGTAAGGAGTCATCCGGAAAGGATAGTACTTCAGATCGCCTTCGTGCTCCTTTCCACCACTACCAGACACACACAATTTAGTTTTGGAAATTAAGTTTTCCGAAATCTCTACTTTCACCCAAGAAAAAGTACACACTCCTTGAAGATGTTAAAGTTGAGTTGAGTCTATTAATGAACAATAATTGATTTGTATTGTTAAACAATAACAATACAAATCAAAAACAAAATGGCTGTAAATAAAACGGGAGTTGTAGTTTCCCATGTGGCCACTAGGAGGAGGCAGAAGTCTGAACCCCCCCAATCTCCCAACTCTCTGACTCAGGGCTTTTTAAAACAGGAAACAATGGATCAGAGATGCCGCTCACCTGATGCGGCAAAAGAAGGATTTCTCCTGCATGCACTCCGTGGGAGACGACTCTGGAGTGGACGGAAGGAGGGAGAGCGGAGAAAACGAGGACAGGATGAGTGGATGGTCACATGGTTACCACTGGCTATTTCCAGTCAAACAGTCGTGTACATTCACGGCTGACCGGCTCCGTCTAATCACTGAAACCCTCCGAGTTGTTGTTCCCGAGCATGGAGTTGAGGCCTGCTTTCGGAATAAACACGCCACAGTCTTTTAGCGTCCTGCTGAAGGTTTTACTGAGAGTTTCCTTGTATAAAAAGCAAAAAAAGAAAAAAAAAAATTATTCTTATAATTCTTTTCTATTCTATTCTTCTAGGTTTTTATTCTGATTTATTTCAGGTGGGAATAACATTGTTTACGACATTAACTGAGCTTAACCGCGGCTGTCGTGTTCTCCATCCGACACGTTGGTGGCCGGTGCGTGTGTGCTAATGAAATACGTGCTATGTGTGTACGAGCATGTGCGGGTGTGGGCGGGTCATGTGGAGGTAGATAGACGCGACAGCTTTGCGGCGCATGCGGCCCCGACACGTGCTGTTCAGTGTTCGTGGTACCTGCTCCGGTGCACATGCTCCAGGAGGGCAGGCGGTACGGGGTGGTGAAGCTGTAGAACACGCTGACGTCCTGAGGCGTCAGGAACTCCACAAACTTAGCGCTGTGGAACACTTCCTGTTTGCAGTTCAGAATGGACGACGCCTGGTCCGAGATGTAGACGATCTTCCCCGTGATGAGCGAGACGGCCACGGCGAAAATGTCCTGCGGGTGATTCGCGTCGGAGGTTTGTTAGCAGAGGAGAGACGGACGTGGAGACGCTGGCGTGGCAGCTGAGGCACTCACAGTGTTTTTCAGGGTGTATTCAGAGGTGATGCTGTTGATTTCCTCGATGGTGTAAGAGGACACGTCAAAACCTGGTGGCTGACTGTCGTTGATCATCAGCATCTGGTAATACTCTTCATTGGCTGCAGAGAGAGGAGGGGACATGAGAATCAGATGGGGTGTGTGTGTGTGGGGGGTCATTCAGAAGAAGAGACACTCGCCGACAGAGGCTAAACGACTAAGCACGTGCGTGAAGAGCGGACCGGCTCTTACCTTTCACCTGCTTGACACACCGCAGGGCGTACTTGAGCGTGTTGACTGTGTTGGACTTGCCCTTGCTCCGCTTTTCCGAAGGCAAGTGCATCTTCAGCTCCTTGAGGGTCTTGAACAGCTCCTTCTGCGTCTTAGCTTTAGCCGACTGTTCGCTGCTGCAGGGCACACATGAGACGGAAACGCACGTGTTCATGTGACAAGGTCTCACCGCCAGCGCTGACGCACTCTGAGGAGCACAGCTTGTGTGTGTGTGCGTGACATGAGAATTCCATGCAGAATCTGCCAAACCAAACTGAAACGTCTCCTCACAACCAACGACCTGAGGTCACCTGATAATTTCCCAGTGAGGAGGAGAGCTGGAGTTGGAGGAAACGTGGTGAAACTGACCGCATTTCAGTGTGCCTGAACTTTATTTCAACTGAGCTAGCACCCATTTTTCATAAGCGCCCTCTAGTGGACAGAATGTAAATGAAATGAATGTGGACTAACTGTAAGGATTAAATATGTGAATATGATTTGAGTATCATGTGGTATGTTGTGAGGAAAGAATCTAGTGTCCACCACAACAAACTATGATATAGTTATAATGACTTCACCTTGACGTAAAATGTAAAAACTATCCCGCTGCTTCAGATTACGTCCGTGGAGGATTTAATAATCCATGAGCCGTTGACAGTTATTATTGCCATCAGTTCCATGGTGTACTAACCTGCAGCCGCTAGTAGAAGGGTTGTCCTGCTCCGAGCTCATCAGGCTGAAGGCGTTGGAGCTGCTCGGCGGCGACGGGCTGTGAGAGTTGGAGCTGGAACCGCAAACAACCATGTTGTTACGGAGGAGAAGGGAGCAACACTTTGAGCACCAAAACAGAAGGTGAGACTAAACACGAGTCAAGGACTCCTTACGGAGCGCTCCTGGTTTCGTTCTGCTGCAGCAGCAACACGTTATTGGGCATATTTTTCTTTATAGTTGGACCAGGGCTACATGCTCCATGCTAACCAGCGACTTTAACTTAAACTAAATTACAATTAAACGGAATAATCCAGGATGAAAATGGACGAACAACTCATGTCACAACTCATGGAAGAACGTTTATGCCGCGAAGACGCATTATGGCGTTCAATTTATATGCAGAAGATCATCATGTCATTAAAAAAAATTGTAATTTGTCATGTCATTACAAATAATTGACGGTGCTTTGATGAGGGAGAAAGTGTCAAATGTTTCGTCAACCAGCAGCGGTTGAGTCTGTACGTTACATCAAATACTACGGCTGGTTATGTAACAGAGTGTTTCTATTCCTTCAGCATGAATTATTTCCCCCCTGAATCAGATATGGTTCATGCTTCTACAGTAGGTCACGCAAAGTGTGTGTGTGTGTGTGTGAGTGTGTGTGTGTGTGGGGGGGGTCCACATCAGCACGGTGATGATGAGATGTTGTTTTTGTCCTGAAGGAAACGGTTTGTTGTACGAATAAATTTCTCAATTCAGGCTGAAGATGACTCATTCAGTCAGAACTGCCCTTCCATTAGATTTAATGGGCCATGGTTCCGTGACCGAGATGGTCTGCTTCTGACTGTGTGTGTGTGTGTGTTGGGGGTGGTGGTGGTGTCTCTCACCTCTTGTTGCTCCCAGACGACTCCATAAGAGCAGAGTCCTTTCCGTTTCCGTTCGAGCTGCCCACGGATTCGTTGCCATGGGACTCGTTTCCGTGCGACTCGTTGCCGTGGGACTCCGTGCCGCTCCCGCTCGAACCGCTGCCGCCCATCTCTACATCCTCGTGTAAGGCCGGGCGCGGCCGCTTCCTCTCGTCGTGTGGGGACCCGGGCGAAGCCGGGTGCTCGTGGCTGCTGTCGCTCCCTTCAGAGGCCAGTCCCAACTCGCCGTCCAGCTCTACCCCGTCCTGCCCGCCGCAGCCCTCGTCGTAACCGCTGGCCATGCGATGTAATGGGCTGACGGAACCGTCGTCCGCCTGGAAGCCGCTCGTACAGGGCCGCTTATGCCCGTCCAGGGTCGAGTACAGGTAGTGATTTGGGTCGTCGTTCTCACACATGGGAGATGCCGACGGGTGAGCGGCAGGCGACGTTCCTCATCATGACAACGCACAGCACTTGGGACCTGGAAGATGGAGGGGAGGCTTCACATAGGAGTTGTTTACATTACAGTGTGGTTGAGTCGCTCACAGATCAATGGTTACAAACAAACAGACGCTAAAAGTGGAAACAGTCGATGAGGATTTGCAGAAAATGTCTCTCACACACACAAACACACAAACACACACACAAACACACACACACACACACACACACACACACCAGTCGTCGACTTCAGAGGTTCTGTGTGGTGAATAGGTTGCTGTTTGCCCTTTTCCAGGTGGATTTTCAGATCAGGCTGGTGTGACATGGTTCAAATTCTAAAAGGGTGTTTCACGTTGAAAGGTGACTGTACCCCACCCCCCCCAAAAATAATATTGCTGGTGATTTTTATCAGGATCCACTGATAAAAAGTCTGTCTATATATTTTCAGAAAATGGTGATTCAGCATCCCCCGAACACCCAGAACCTGATGTCCACAAACCAAAGACCTTCAGTTTAATTTGGACTAGCTCCATTGAACATGGTATTCTTTCACGGATAGTCACGATGGTGAACTTTTTGCCAAAATAATATTAACTGGCATTGACACACAAATAAACACCTTCTCCAATGCACAAACCAGTAGAGATAAATCTAAATAATACAGCTGAGCAGCTTCATCGGTGACCTGACAAAGACGATGTGAAGGAAACAGATGCATTGTCTGTTATTTGTTTCATAATCATAAAACAACACGCCCCTTGACATGAGTCATGTCACATTGTGTCAGTGTTCCACATCAAGTGCACATTTATGTGAGAACAGAGAACATGAAGACCCCCCCTGCCCCCCATAAAACAATAACAGAACTCCTCCACAGCTTTCACAGACCGGCAGCTGCTCATGTCTTTAAAAGGACACACTGGCAGCAGGTACAGAACCACATTTGATTTGGTTTGCTTTTTCCAGCAATTTATGTAAGTGTGTATGTGTGTGTGTGTGTGTGTTTCACTCTTTATATAAGCAGTTTTATATAAGTTCTCAAAGGTTTCAATGAAAATATTTTAAGGCTCGAGTGAGGATGAGCACTTTCCAAACGCCCACTCGTCCACTGCTCCGTAGGAAATGACCCACTCCCGGTTTGAAGTGCGCCAGTAGTCAAGCACGCAGACAGGACTTCCTATTGGCTAATGCAGACAACCAGTCAGGAGAGAGCAGGCAGCCACAACAGGTTGGAATGATGTCAGCCAATCAGGGGAGGGTATGACTTACAGTTGTCTAACGTCTTAACAGTGGGAATTTCATCACACAAAAGGCATAAAACAACTGTTCAGCAGCATGTAACGCAGGTATTTAAACAGAAAATGAGATTATTGTGAGATTAACAGCACCTAAAAATGACCAACAGGAAGGTCATCACAGGAGATCAACCATGTGGTGACATACAGCAAAAACAATAAAACAATAAAATATATATAACCAGAAAAAATACAAGACTTGGAAATGCTCAAAGAAACCTGAGGAATTCAGAGTATTTCGACTCGCAGCATAACTTACCAGTGTTTACGTCCAACAGAGATGTTACTACACAAACCAGCTGACCGGACATGACAAACAATTTCCACTTTCAACAATCCAAACAGCCAGAAACAGACGGAGCGTACGAGTCCAAACTGATGAGTGTGAGAATGAAAGTGTCCTGTGGAGGCAGCCAGCACACTAGCACAGATCTGAGCATTATACAACGCAGCTCCAGTCACATGGAGGAGGCTCCAGTGCAGCAAATAGTTTCATAAAACCTGCTGCTAGGTGCTGCACCCAGGTACGACTTCCACAATGCTTCATTCACATTATATAAACCACCTTTAATTTGACCACATCAGAATGTTCTTAAATACATCATTTGTTTGTTAATACCCTGTATTTTGTCAATAGTCAATAGTTATTTCAACTGTAAAACTTCTGCTCACTTACTCCACATTTCATATTATTATTAATAATATTACTGGTACTAATTATCTTTGAATTTGAGCCCCTGTTCCAGTTTATATTTTTCAAATATAATCACACATCTTCACTTAATCTACCTATGAGATTCAATCCCTGTGAGGATGACAATGTATTTATTGATATCTATGTTCAGGGATGAGGATGAAATAGGCATTTCTTTGCCATTTACCATGGTTACAAATCAATACAGAGATTGCCATTTAAATCCTGTGTCAGGGTTTTAAACCCTAATATTCACAGCATGTCCTGGGGAAAGTTTCCAACAGGACTCCAAAGGCTCCTGGACTGTTACAGGAACCAATGTACACAAAAAATCCACAAATGATTCGCTGAATCCAGCTAATAAATCCTTAAAACGACAAGAGACATTACATTTTACTGTTATATTCATGTCAGACCTACTTAAAACTATATGATAAGACTAGTTGGTTGGGTTCGGTTGTGAGGATAAAGGCAGTTGAGGCCTAATATCACTGTAGATATTTGACATCTATACACTGGTTGGAAGACAAATGTGTTTTATGATTCAAGTATAGTCATGCTATAGTTAAAGACTTAAGAATATAGAATTAAAAACCTTTTTACAGTGGGAATACATATCCCTTCCCCCATCTACCTCCCATTGACCTGCTATTGCAAATCCACACACACGTTGACCTGCAATACACTGCACGGTACACTGACACAGTTATGTAAAAGTAACGATATCACGGAAAAACTGCGAGAAAACAGCGACGGTTTGACCGGGGACGGGCCATACGGCAAAAGCAGACACTTTCCTTGACGTACCACAGACAAAAATAAGTCAAATACGCATAATTAGTCTAAAAAAGTACAAAAAGTAGAGCAAGCCGACTGGTCGCGCATGCGCACAACGGTTTCAGTTATGCAACTTATTTTTTGCGCTCAATTCTTCTTTCTTAGAAACACGGAGAGGCGAAACGAGCAGGAACACCAACCTGTGCCAGTGGAACAGACGTGTCCTTCCGCCGGGTTGTTGTGTCCTCTAAAAGCAAAACGGAACCGAGTAACACCATAGAACGTCGGTATTCCTCAATGGGAGACGGCTCTCAGACAGCCTGACACAGTACTCTCCGGGTCCTGCCTAGCTCGCTCCGGCGCCGGCTCACCGACCAATCACAGGGCTCTGCGCGCGACCTCAATTCGGGCTCCGCCTTCGCCGCTCTCCGATTGGTTAGAAAATACGGGTTTCCATGGAAAACGTGACGGAATCAGAACGAGGGCGGGCGATTGGTCCAGAGCGCTGTCCGTCGTTTTATATAAACACGTCGTCCGCCGCACGTGGAATCCCATGTTATGTATCTCGCGCGGTGTGAGTCCAAAACAACGTTTCGAGTGTCGAAATTACATAAATGCGAAAGTTGGAAAAAAAAAAGGCAGAAACAGGAAGCGACAGCGATCATTTAACTCCCCTCTGAGTCACCATAGCAACACAACCACGTCTCACAAGCTGTGAAGCAAAACAACAAAAAGCCTCGAACAGAGCTGTTGTTACAGAGCGTGAATACATATTTGTTGTTGCACAGAGGAAATGTCTTCTCCCGAGTCGGCTGCATGGAAGGAAACAGCGTCACGAAGACTAATTCAACGCCCTCTGCTGCTTTCTATTCTGATTCATATGAAGATCAGAAAACAGGCACGCACATCCGAGAAGTGCAGAGGGTGCTGGATTTTTTTTTTTTACCATATAAAAAATAGGGGGGGAAATGTGTCCTTTGTACATTTATATATATTCACCTATTCGCACCTATTCTTATTTTTCTTGTTCTTATATTTTTTTTTCTTGAGTGATGCATGACGGGTATTTAAAGATCGCGTGTGCTTGTGTTATTGTCATAAGTCTGAGGTCATCATCATTTAAATTAAATTCCTATGGGACCTTCAGTTGATGTGCTCATTGGTGTGTGTGTGTATTCATACTAAAAATGTCTCATTTTATTTCACCTTTAGAAACTTCATGATTATGTCCACTTAAACCAAGTTTCATATTAATTCTACAATTACTTTTATTGAACTGCTGGTTCACTACAAATCACGCAAATCATCAGAAGTCACCGCCAGTGCCTCCGACCGGATACACCTGGGGTTATTTTCATACACTGCACACTGCATTCACACCAGGTTTCTCAATCTCAAGCCAAGACCCGGCCTGCTGCCATATGATGCTTCTATGTCCCATCTGGATGTCACCTCACATCGTCTTCTCCTGTGAGAGCATGTGAGTTATCAGACTGCCGTGGAGCACACACCCGACAAGCCGAGGGCCTTTGGAGAAACCTCCAGAACCGAGGAGGAGAACCTGCTGCGCTCCTGCAGTGTGAGGACCGATCAGGTTTTCATCAGATATTTCAAGTTGCTGCTGACTGACTGACAGCTCGCGTGTTCTCTGACATCACGGCCCCCGACCAGGTCTCCTCACATGTTTTATATTCCTGTGTTACACAGCTGATTGCTGGTGACGCCATCTTCCATCATTCTCTGGTGGCTCCGCCCACTTAGGCCTCTTTTTTTTTTTTTTTTTTTTTACGGATCTCATAGTAATGATAACCTGGACGAGCAAAGACATAAACAGACAAAAGTAGGTATCAGAAAGTTCTGTTCGTATGAGAAGATCTAAAACAATTAATGAACTGAGTGATGGGTCGCCGATTCACTCCTCCTCCTCCTCTCTCAGAAGCGTGAGCTAACGTGGATCTCATCCCTCATCATTAGAGCGGGAGATCCCACCTGTCAAGCATCAGGTGGGTGGAATTCCCTGAGTGACTCATGGTTGTGGGCACTCAGGAGATTAGCATGATTATTAAACCAGAAATCCTCTTCTCGCTGCATATCATTAACCTTTGGTCCTGATGTTTACTGCGGTGATAACCAATAATTTGGTTATCATACTTTTTTTTGGTTAATGCAGTGCGTTATGAGATTAACACACTGAACGACGACAACTTTGTGACCACTCTATTCGTATTTATTTTATATTTTTTGGTGGTGTGTGTGTGTGTGGGGGGGACCCTTTGAATGATGATGCCCAGAACCCCAGTGATGGGTTAATCCGGCCCTGCCCCCTTACCTCAGCTAGCCAACCTGAGTTCAGAATCCAAGATGACGGTATTATTATCTGACTGTAAGTACTGTTTGTACTGTTTTGTATAACTTGGGCCTTTTGTGTCTGTCTCGATGACTCAAACACACTGAACTGATTTGTTGTCAGTGTGAATGGTATTTGTATGTGGAATACTGAGGAATATGTCATTTATCAAAGAACTAACAGCAACTCGGACATCTGATTCACTGTACCATCAGAAGCGAGATCAGTGTCACTTTCAATAAAATGAGAGTTTTGATATCAAACCAGGACTGAGTCCATGAAGACTTTCCCTCTCTGGCAGGAAATACATACAGATCATATTCCCAGCTTGCAATAAGAGCAGGATTTATTTCATAGTCACTGGAGTTGTGAGGAGGTCACAGCTGAAATGTACCAGGTACTGTACGTCAGCATCTGCTGCCGTGAAGTCTGTGGAAACTGAAGAAAACAGGTGAATGATGCATCCTTGGGCCTGTTCCAGAAAACCCTGAGTTTGTTCATCCTCAATGTTGAGTTTGAGGTTCCGGTCAAACTGAACATATGAAACATGTGAAACTTATATGAAGTTTGGTTTGATGTCCCTCTGTTTCTATGACAACAGAATTGAAAACTCAGTTTGCCTTATTATAGGATCAACTAGAAAAGAACTCAGAGGGTGCAGACCTCCACCAATGAGCTCATCTCCATCCAATATCATTGTCCTCCATTCATTCATCTCCTAGTTATTAAAGCAGATAATTAACAACCGTGTTCCACAAATCATGACCTCTGAGCTCTAGTTTATTTTTCTTCTTCATTTCCTTTTTTTTATTTCAATAGTAAAACAAGGGCTCCAGCCCCCGACCTTCGGGTTAACAGACAGACCCACTAACCACTGGTCCACAGAGACAGTCCACTGCTGCTATTGTGGAGTTCTTGACACAGATGCTGAAAATGTCCCTATCTGACAATGAGGAGGAATCCTTCAACAGATTCCTGGATCCAGAAGGTTCCAGAACACCACCAACATTTAATCATCTGGTCCTGGTCCATCAGCAGCAGTTACTGAACATTTCATTCAAATCTGTTCCTGACTTGAGTTATTTTGCCAACAAACAAACGCTGTCAAAAACAGTGAACGAACTCAGGATCACTTTCACCAAACCTCCTTCCTAGAACAGACCCTGAATACTTGGTTATACTGTGTGTATTCATGTGAAAAGCTCAGAAAGAAATCGGGAGGAAACCAGCATCGTCATGTTCGTCACTAAAGTGATTTTCATCTGTGTTGCTGACAGCGAGCAGCGGTTGTTATAACACAGTAATAACACTGTCTGCGTCTCCCACAGACTTTATGCTGTCGGGATGATAATCCGACAGCACTCCAGGGACCTCCATGATGAGGAGGTTGGCATTTGAAGGATTAATTCTCCTCCACACACACAAACTGGGACACACACGTAAAGTTTGTGCTTGAACCTGATAAACACATTTTTTTTAATATAATCACATCTTTGACAATGATGTTGAATTAACTCAGCTGTCAAACAGTGGAGTTTGATCTCCCCCGGTAAAAACAGTTTCAGGTGGTACTACTTGTTTGTGTAAAACATCAACGCTCCAGTCAACTCAGCTGCTCTTTAATAACGTTCAAGGCTGAAAACTAGTGGTGACAGAGAAGCTTCTCTGGGGTGGATCCTACAGTAAATGTCTGCTCATATCGGAGTCAAAACCATTGAGAATTCCAAGTCTCAGCTTTGGATCCACTGGTTTGTGTCGACATGCACATGTGTACTATGGAAGGACCTCCATCATCCTCCACGACTCTGGATGTTTCTATACAGCACTCTCATCTCAGTGACACACACATCACACGTTGCAGTTATTATCTGATCTGATGAACAGCAGCTCCTAGTTCTGCTCTGAGACTGAGAGCGTCAGTACAACAACTCAGCAGTTTAGTGTGTGTGTGTGTGTGTGTGTTGTTGTGTATGACTCACGTCCCCCGAAACTGTCATTTCTTTTTTTCTTTTTTAATTATGTCCTTTTTAAATCAGTAGTTATGATATTGCTGGTGAGAATGAGAAGTCATATCAACAGGAAAAATAAGCTGCAGGGAGTAAAAGCAGCCAATGGAAAATAACTTTAATAAAATTCCTATGAAAAAAAAAGACAGCACACAACAAAAGCCTGTACATTTGACAATATCCAGTGTTGGAGACTTTAGAAGGCGAGCGGCGTGAACAACAATACAGGTTTAGTTCAAACCTTTTATATCATCACAAATTTGCCAAATATTGCACAATAATCACAAATATGCAGGAGGATGAGGAGGAGGTCATGTCATGTCCAGATCTGCCCACAGCCGCTGGTATAAAACTAATTCAAAAAAAGGGGGAAGGGGCGGCACACATCCGTATTAAAAGTAGCAGATTAGAGAACTTCCTGCTCTGGTCCTCACATAGTTCAAGCACCAGGTGTTCCTCAGTGACTGATGGCGCTTTAAAGGTCTCACATCATTCACAGATGCCTCTTGATGTGATGTGTGAACAGAAGGAAGAATAAATGCATCTTTTTTTTTTGTGGTTCCTGGTCACTGAAGACGTCTTGCACAGAAACTCATGGATTCTTACGTGGCAAAACCAAAAAAAAGACTGTAAAGTACAATCTTTACACGGAAGCGACACAACCACTCTTGAATAGGACTTCCTGTGCACAGGGTGAGGGTGGCATCTCAGAGATAACACTCGTCTGTCGCCTGTGCTCAGTTGTCAGACATTTGGCATCAGTCCGTTCCCCTCCCGCTCCTTTGGCTGTGTGCCGTTCATCATCAGCTGTTGTGCAAATCATGCAGTGACGCAAAACATCCACAGGAGGGAGATTTACAGAGAGTGTGCAGCGGCAAACGGTGGCCGATCTGCTCACGTTTGGGATTAATGTGGTCGATTCCCTTCTTTAAATATGGGCCGCTGTCACCTGGACGCGCGGGGCCTTTGAGGGGTCTCCAGTCTCTAGGAGCGGTTGTCTTTGGCCACGTTGTGAGCCATCCAGTTGACCTTTGTCGTCCAGCTTTCTCTCAGAGCCTCATCAAACTTCTGGCGGAACTGCTTCAGCGCCTCCTCGTCTGTTTTACCCAGAGCCAAAGAATCCTGTCGGGGTGGGGGAGGAGGGCAGAGGGAGCAGCAACACCGCATCTCAATCATTTTATCTTTAGATTAAATTTCAATAAAAAGTTGCTGTACATACATAGACATGTCAACACTGTGGAGGTTCGTCAACCATCAGCTGTTATTTCACACTGAAATGGTGACACGTGTGTGTGTGTGTGTGTGTGTGTGTGTTAGTGATGAACAGACCCATGAATTTTTGTTGATTAAACACGTGTGGGCACATGTACATACATATTCATATATGCATATGCATATATTATATACATTGTATACATATACTATATGTGTACAGACACACTGGATATATGCACAAACACTGTGTGTATTCATGTGCATGTACTATATGTTTGTTCCTGTACTGGATGCTTGTACACATTCTCCACGTAGCCCTGCGATGACCAGCCGACTCGTCTGGGGTGCGACCGGTAACCGGAGCAAGTGGGAGATGACGAATCCGCCACATATGCACACATACTGCATGTGTTCACATATGTACATGGAAACTATGAACGCACATATACTCTCTCTACACATACTGCAAATATTCACGACACACACGGAACGTTCGTACGGGAAAGTTGAATCAGGACGTTTTGACGCGGGATAAATGCGTGTGACTGCGTGTGATAATGAATGAACTTTCATTTTTTGTGTCATGTCTTTAAAAAAAGACCCATCCCTTATTATTAGGCTATGAGACACCACAAACAATAGCTGACTAAGTCACACACTTCCAAAGGTTTGTTAGCTACACAAGGCACACCAACAAAAGAAAACAACAGCAACACAAATTTAAATAAAAAGTAAGGCAACATAAATACATCACATGTACCATTGTTTTTTTTTTGCTTTTGTTTACCGTTTTGCTGTTCTTTCACCTGTCTCAGTGTCATTCCCTTTGCCTGTTACTTGTTCTTATTTTAAGCATCTTTGGGTCTTTGAAAAGCAATACCTAAAATAAATCTATTATTATTATCATCATCATCCTTGTTTTTTGTTCGTTTATCCCAAGCTTTTTCAAGACATTCTACAATGTCAACTAGCTTGTGATCAAAGATCCATGCAAGTCTTGTGTCTTGACGTGTGTGTGCGTGCGTGTCACCTTCAAGTACTGGATGTCTTTGACGGAGGTGAGTTCAGGCAGTCCAGCAGTCAGCATGAGGGCGAACAGCGTGATGAAGAGGTTCCCGTTCTTTCTCAGGATCAGATAGGCCATTTCGCAGTATTTACGGAAACTACAGACACAAAAATCACACACACGGTTCGACACGGATCCATGTCAGTAGGGGGTTTCACTTCATGTTGTCACGACAACTACTGCGAGACTGTGACGAGATTCGTTTTCTGTTTTTCTGTGATATTGTTTCATACTTTTAAACTGTTTTTTTACTATAAATATACATAACGGACGTGGCACTGAACATTGTTTTTTCCCCGCGTTCATAAAACAATTCAGGTCGCTGCCGGTCTGATTTCACAGATAAACATTTGTCACGTGACTGGAAGAAGACAAACTTCGCAGCATGTTACAGCATGTTACAAGAGGAAGTGGAGCAGCGTGCTGGCATGAACGTGGGCCTACGACGTTGATACGATGATATGATCATACCACAGAATTAGTGCACACATCCGCTTTGAAAACTGCAGGAGTAGAAAATGTCAGCGTGAAGAACAAGTGAGGTGAATGTAAAACTGAAACCAGACCATCAGTAAACACTGGATTCTCAAACAACAGTAACTTCAAAACACACGACTGATGTGGGTGAAGATGGAGGTTTAGTATTTGAGGGCACATTTAGGCCAGAAAACGACACGAGTGCCACATGGGTATTTCCACTTTGATGCCAACTCATTCCACCGGTTTGTGCTGAGTCCACGCTGCTGCACAGACGCAGACACATCTAGAACAGTCCCAGAAGCAGCAGGCATTGGGAGAGTGAAGGTACGAGGTCATTAACTGAAGGGCGACAGTCGAGGTTTCACACGACTTCATCATGCTGTCACAAAAACAACAACAAAACAAAATTGAATCTGTTTTTTTTTTTTAATAAAAAAAAAAAGAAATACAAATAAGCCAAATGAATCAAAAAGTTCTGAACAGATTTGAACGAAATGTTGAGTAACTGCTGCTAATGGACCAGGACCAGATGATTAAAACAAAAGAAGCTAGTGATTTTTTAAAAATCATTTAAACAATTTGACTATTAGTGACAGACATGTTTTGATGATCTGTTTTGATGATGAATTTGTTAGAGATGATAGAATATCAGATAATATTGGGTGGAAATGAGCTGCTTGGCGGAGGTCAGAGCAGTGCTTTTCTATTTTTTCATTCCATCAATGTGTAAAAGTCAGTTTACTACTTGTATAATGTATGTGTCTCTGAACATATAATACCCAGGTAGTGGGAATTACAAGGAAAAGAAGTTCAGGCGAAATGCTGTTCTCACTGTGACAAATTCTACATAAAACCTATTCTTCTTTAGCTGCAGCCGTTCATTCATCCATCTGTTACAACAATAGACTGGTAAGAAACATCCAGCTTTACGCCGGCGGTGACGAGAACCCACTGACACTCCTCTGCTGCCCCCTGCTGATGGACAGGCTCACACACAGAGACAGACTGGTAGACACAACTGCATTGCACCAACACCTCAGCATGTTATTAGACTATGGAAACTAAGTACTCCAGAGACCATAGATGAAAATGAGGGTTAAAAGAAGTAACAATAACTTTAGTGGATTTTATCCACAGTAGCATTCAGGATCACATTCAACAGACAATAAAATTACTGTGTTCTGCTTTCTAAGTGACACAGGAGGAAACCCACGTGAAACCAACCTTCCAAACTTTTCGGTGTAGCCTGTCTTCCCCTGTTGGATGACGTGGATGAAGTCGTGAGTGAGGATGAAGGGTACGCGCTCCCTCTTGATGCCAAACTTTGACTTGAAGTTACCCAGGATGTGGCCGAAGTCGATGTGGAAGAGCTGAAGGACACAGAAGATGTGTTTATCGCACATGCTCTGATCGAGATAACAATGAAAATACAGATGGAGAGAATTGTGTGGGAAATAGCTTCCACTCCCACATGACCTCTCAGTGAAAAAAAATAAACTATTGGGGTCGGGGGGTAGTGACAAATGTGCAGCCTGGTGTCCAAGTGGAAGATGCAGGAGTTCAGCATGTGATTAAAGTTACAATGGAAATGTCTGACGTTCTCCTAAGTTTCCTATCACTGTCACTGTCCAGTTTAGGAGATGAAAGGCTTGCAGCACTGCAGTTTTGCAGACTTTATTCTTTCAGACTCTGTATAACAGAAAAGAAAAAATATTAAAAATAATGAAAAAAGGAAAAGAAACTAAAAACAGTAAAAAGATAAAAAACAAAAGAAAATTGTAAAATACTGTAAACTAGAAAAGGACTCGCAGAGCTCCGACCTACACCCATCAGCTCATTTCACCCAGTATCATGGTCCTCCATTCATTGATCTCCTCTAATAAATTAATTGATCATCACATCATGACTAGTTCACTCATAGTTAATAAAACAGTCATTAGCAACCTAGTTACACAAATCATGACCTCTGACCTTCTTCTTTTTTTATTTCAATAATAAAACTAAAAACAAACCTCCGTCCCTGGGTGGGCTCCAAACCGCGACCTTTGTGTTAACAGACAGACCCACTAACCCCTGGTCCACAGAGACAGTCCACTGCTGCTATTGTGGAGTTCTAGACACAGATGCTGAAAATGTCCCTATCTGACAATGAGGAAGAATCCTTTAACAAATTCCTGGATCCAGAAGGTTCCAGAACACCACCAACATTTAATCATCTGGTCCTGGTCCATTAGCAGCATTTACTCAACATTTCATTCAAATCTGTTGAGAAATGTTTGAGTTATTTTACAAACAGACAGACAGATAAATGCCAGCGAAAACAGAAGCTCCTTGTTGGAGGTAATAACTGTGTCCCACCTGTCCAGTGCTGCGGACCATGATGTTGTCGCTGTGTCGGTCTCCAATGCCCAGAACGTATGTGGCTACACAGTAGCCTGCACATGACAGGGTGAACTCCTCGATGGCCCGATCCAGAGCATCGCTGTCCCAACACACACCGTCACAGAACATACTCGTAACTCAACGCCTCTGATGTGGCCATTGCACAAAAACACACATGTGCACGTGAACTTACCCAGAGTTTCTCTCCTTCAGCCAGTTGAGCAAAGCGTCCTTGTTGAAGGCCGCAGTGGCTGCAACATTACTGCTGGTCAGCTGGATGTTGGCGATCGTGTCCGCCGACGACACCACCTCGATCAAACCTGCCCGGTCGCCGGTCGCCAGGCAACCGTATGGTACAATTCTACAATGGAGAGAAAGAAGAGATGATTTTTTTTCCCTCCTAATTTCTTAAATCATCATTGTTGGTGTTTTCCATTCATGAGGTTTTTAATTCCATGTTCCCTCTGTTCACTTTTACACGTCCACAACATTTCAGTGTATTGTTGTCTCTGTTGATGTGCATATGCGACAGTATTTTAAGTCACATCGCTGCTGTTGAAGCTGTTAACTTTTGTCCCTGTAACATGAAGAACTGTCCTGAAAGTCAACACAAACACACACACACACACACATGCATGCATGCACGCATGTGCGAACCGCTCAGCTCCAGATGTGTCAGTGATCTGATGGACACAGGAGGAGGCTTTGTAAAAGTGTGGATTTGATTAGGATGTAATGTGTGTGTGTGTGTGTGTGTGTGTGTGTGTGTTTGGGGGGTGGAGGTCAAACTAGCATGTGGTAATTTTACTGAGGGGGTTCTTTGCTGCTCCCCACCAGAACTTCCCCTTTCCTGCAGAGAACAGGAACAAACAAGCTCTGCAAAGACAGAGACAGTCAGACACACACACACACACACACACACACACACACACACACACACAGTCAGACACAGAGACAGACAGACACACAGACAGACAGACACAGAGACAGACAGACTGACCTGAGATCCAGATTTTCCTCCTTCCACAGCAGATCCATCAACCTTAGAATCTGGAGGGTCAACATATCTTGTCTCAGGTCTTGATGGAGAAGGGAGGGTTCAGAATGGAAGATCATCATCATCATCATCGTCACCAACCTGTAACACACCCCACCCCTCCCCACGACTCCTCCTACCGTCTCCGTTCTTGAAGATGATCCCCAGGGTGTCTCCCAGCAGCAGCTTGTTGTTGTAAACGATCCACAGAGGCTTCATCTTTGAGTCCATGTACCGACACTTCTCCACGCTGACAGCGGCAGACACAAGGGGGGGGGGGGTTGTCAGACATGGACCCGTGTTCAGACATTTCAGTCACAGTTAAAAACAAAACAAAAAATGACGCCTGTCTTACTTGATGCCAGACAGCAGGACGTTGGGGTTCAGAGGTGAGTGCAGGTCTGAGAGCGTCTCTGAGTAGCCACTCTGCCTCAGACACGTCATCATGGCCTCCTTGGTCAACATGGCCTCCTTGGTTTTACTCCGAGCGTTCTTGATGGTTCCCAGCTTTATTAGCTCGTTGACGGACTTGAGCTTACTCAGGGCTTCCACCTGGTTTGACACATAAACAACATTTAACGTTATCGATGAACAGATAACTGGACACAACATAACTGAACTGTCACGCGGATGTTCAGGCCACATTCAAAAACAAACCAAAAAAAGAACAATAATATGAGGAAAAACAGCATTAAGTGAGAAAGAAGGTAAGAAAAATGATCTGGCAACAGAAGAAAATGTCACCATAGCTTATTTAAAACTAATGTTTTTGGAATACAAACAAGTGTGTTTTCTACTATGGAGGAAATATTTAACAATTATTTTCCCAATTTGTGGTCAAATTTGCTCAAACTAGGGATATTTGTTGTTATTTTATATTTTAGAATATAAATACATAGATAATATAAAGTTTATATATGTAATAAAATACATATTTAGAAAATAATATGTATTAATATTTTCAGGAAATCATATTTAGAATTACATGCCATTGTAATTATCTTGAAAGGCCTATTTCTACAAAGTGAAAAAGAGATACGTTTTGCACTTCTCAATTGCAACAGCTGCATTGCACGTTCTCACTGCTGTTCAAAACAGGAAGCAGCCAGATGCACTGACGAGGAAGCAGGAGGAAGCGTCCAGAGGACAGTGACAGCTCGGAGGGCAAAAGGTTAACGGGGGCATTGGGTCGGCGCTATTGTCACTGTGGCGGGCTAAAAATAGGGCGGACAGTGCGAACAATAGACCCGTGCTGCTCTGGTGGCTGAGAGCTACAGCGCAGAGCTCCTACAACAACATGAACAACAGAGACTGAGTCATTCATGATGAAGAAACGATACCTGCTTCTTCAGGACCTCAATATGAGGGATGCTGCAGCGACAGTACGCCTCGAGGATCAGCGCAAACTGGACTGAAACGGCAGGCATGTGGATCTCTGACCTGTAGGGGGCAGCACAGGAGAAACAGTGAAATGAGCATCAACATGCCCCCCCCCACATACACACACACCGTAAATGCCAAAAGAGGAAGTGTCCTATCTTGCGGTTGCTCTGCGCACGCTCCAGCAGGAAGTGAGTGAGGGCGCAGTCATAGTAGGGCTCATATCGCAACACCTGCACCAGCTGCAGCAGGTATTGCGACAGCTCCTCATTGCTGAGGATGAGAAAGAGAGAGAAAAACGATGAAATGCAATACAAGCAAGAATCAATCAGTGGAGAGTGAGAAAAGACAGAAATAGAGGAGGATAGAAAAACAACGATTTGCAAATGTGATTCATTGGATTCTGAATCCGTT
This sequence comes from Aeoliscus strigatus, assembly GCA_901007665.1. Lineage (NCBI taxonomy): Eukaryota > Metazoa > Chordata > Actinopteri > Syngnathiformes > Centriscidae > Aeoliscus > Aeoliscus strigatus. Next base: position 73,310 of record CAAKHB010003137.1, on the reverse strand, counting down.
CACTATTGTTTTCCATGGTGAACGTGATGTAACTCTGTAAATCCTCTCTGCCTGCAGACACATTTATTGTCATAACTCATAAAATGAACAGAATAATAAGAACAATGACATCAAGTGGAAACACTGAACTGTGACTGTGACGGTAATAAACGTTTCATCGTGAGGAGAAGAAAGCCTGTGAAAGTAATATATTATTATATATATTTGTGTACTTAGACACATGTGTGTGTTTACCTCATATCATGGAGGCACCTGACAGCGTATTCTCTGACATACTGGTCAGGATAGTTGAAGTCTAGAAGCTCCAGAGCGTCTCTGGGACTCAGTTTGGGCCAAATCTGAATCAGAGCTTGCAACTGACACAGACACACAGACACACACACCAAATCTTAGTCATCATCATCAGTAATCAGTGCGTGTGAGTGTGTCTATCCATGGGGGGCCTCGCTGCCCAGCAGGTGTTGCCATGGTAACTATGGGATCAGTTTTATGTTTTATGTCAGTTTTATGGAGCATGTAAAACAAAACAAACAGCAGAGTTTGAACGTTTCGGGTTAGTTTTGAGATCGTTCCTTATTCAATTGCCTATTTAGATTGATGTTAGTGTTTATTTGTCTTATCTGATCTAATGTATAATGTACACCTTCTTCCTTCGTTTGATCCCTCTGGTGTTTCCTGGTTCGTTGTAGCATCTCCTCTGCTCCTTGTTATTAATGTTAGTTTTAATTATTCTTGCATTGTGGGCTCAGTGGGTTTTTACACTTGGAAGCACCTTTTGTTGCATTTTATTTTATGAAAAGTGCTCCATAAACAACGTTTCACTGACTGGTTAGGATGAATGATTGTTGACAGAATGACATTTCTAGTAGGTTGGCTTCATTTGACGAGATGATTTGTTTTGTGTTAGTTCTAGTTCATATTGTCACCTGTTTTAATTGATCTTTGGTGTGAGGAGGATGTCCCAGTGCGTCAGCTAACCTGAGCCATGTCCTCGTGTTTGCTCCACTTGACGGAGAGTAGCAGCTTGGGCAGTGACTGAGGGAAGTTATACAGGCAGTCCTGGCGTAGCGTCCAGATCAGATCTTTCTCGTTCTCACACAGCTGAGAAAGTGGGTCGCGTTCCATGATCTCCTTCAGCTCGATGTGGAACTTCTTACCTCCACGACCCTGTGAAGGACAATGGTAAGAAGGAGGGATGTTGAAGAGAGGAGGATTCATGGGAGCAGAGACAGGAAGTGAATGAAATGAGAACAGTAGCAGTACCCGCAAATGACCACAAGATGGCGTGCACCTCTCATGAATAAGTGTAGTAGAGCTGGATGACTGAGAAGCTTCTCTAAAATCCACAAGCTCCAACAACGTGTTCTTTTCCAAAGCAAAACGTTTGAAAAGTGAAAGCTGCAGACGATTCGCTGAGAAAACGATGACGTTAATGGTCACGTTCACGCTGAGACGTGCCCTCAATGAAACACATGGTTACGTAATGAGCTCCGACATGCTCAGGCAAAGTTTTTAGGGTCAAAGGGCGTAACGGAGAGATTTCACTGCTTCATGCGCCCAATCAGATCACATATTGTTTACTAAAGAACGTCTGACGAAATATGACCGCACAGTTTGAAAAACGTCCACATCTGCACGTTTACATGAACTTACCATCGCTGCACCGTCGCTTTGCATCTCAGATGCTTTTTCCAGGATCTGCAAACAATTACGACACGAATGAACTCAAATATCTCTCAATGAACAGAGTCATCCAGATATTGTGATATTTCATGATATTTCTTGTTTCTGTGTGTTGTTACACAGTCACACTTGTGGTGTGTTCCAATAAGCGTTGTCCCGTGAACGTTTTGTTAAACTTGCAAAGTATCAAATCCATAAATCAATACTCTCACTTTTGCATGTTAAAATTAAATGAAGCCAAATTTAAAATCCCAACTATGCCACATACATTTATGTACAAAATATAAACTATTGTCTGATTAAGTGGAATTCAGTCTGTCCTCTGACTTATTTGTCCATTTTGTTCTCGACACTAATAATTGTTCTATTTTCGCACCATATGAAGATTGTCCCTCTGACTTTTGTACAATAAAGATGTTAAACAAGGCCGCTTGTCGTAAATAGTTCTCTGTTTATGTATCTGTATCTGTGGTACAAATTAACAATACAGTTTGTACTGTGAGCAGCCGTATTGGATTCTGAACTCTGGACCGGACCAAGTTACAGGTTGGATATTCGAGGTTAGGGGGGGCCTTCTGTTTGAAACTTCCTGTCCACAGCTTGGAAAACGACCTCGGACAACAAAAAGAAGAGGAAGAGCGCTGGTGACTGGGGCTGACCTTGTCAAAGGGCGGGAAGAAGACGGGGTTTGCTGAGTACTTGGGGAACTGGATGTGCAGTTCTGTGGCGTTCTCCGTATACGGGTTGGTCTGAATGGTTCCTATCGGGTTCAGCATTTCTTCAAGTTCATCTGCCCAAATCACGCACACACACACACAAATGTTGACCTGTTGCTGTGGGTGGGTTATTTGGCTCCTACTTTCCTTCAGGGAGAAGATGTACAACATACCAGGAAAGGAAGACCAGCAGTGAAGGATGATCTCCCCTGTCTTCAGCTGGCCTCTGTAGTCAAACACCATGGTGTTGACCCAAGCTATCGGATAGTGCTGCATCACACACAAACACACACACACACACACATCAGAGGTGTACATCAGCCGTGTAGCGCTGAGAACAAGCCCCGTTTCTTACCACTTTCCCTGCTTTGCGGATGGTCTGGCACTTGTTCGGATGAAGGTTCTTGGTGGACTTCTGCTTCTTGACCTTATCCATAACGGCGTAGATGGCGAAGCAGAGGCGGGTCATGCGCGGCAGGTCGCACACGGATATGTCGAACTCCAGTGTGTTGTCCTTCCACGTGTGATCCGAATGCCCGCTGCTCTCGCTGCTCACGGACGGTTTGCAGAGCAGCTCCGTGCCGTGGAAGAGTCCGGCCCGCACCTGGACCTGGACAAGGGGACAGTCAGGTGAGAGCCACAAACCAACACGTCACTGAATTCATGTCAGGGGTGGTCAAAGTTTACCTTTGCGGTCTCCTCTGCGTTCACCTTGATGCCTTTAACTAGCAGGATCTTAAACGGGCTGGACATGTCCCACACAGAAGTCTGCACCTGCTGCTGAGACACCGTGAAGAATGAGCGTTAGTGTGTGTGCATACATAACTACAACACACCAACCCCATTCCCTGTGTTTGAGCATGAGTGTGAAAACGTGCCAGTGTACGAGTGTGAGTGTGTGTCTGTGTGTGTGTGCGCGCGGGCGCGCAGCAATCAGCAGAACAAACATCACGTGATGGACAAATCCATGAATAACATGCATACTTCCTGCTGCTTGATGCCTTTGTGTGCGAGACTGTATAGGTCAGCGCGTGAGTGTGGGTATCGGTGTGTGTGTGTGTGTGTGTGTGTGTGTGTAGCAATCCACAGAGAAACATCATCACTTGACAGTTAATGCCTACGAACATGAATAACTAGCGTACTTCCTGCTGTTTGATTTGCCACATTGTATGTCAGTGGTTGTGTGTGTGTCAGTGTATCAGTGTGTGACAAGATTCTATATTTGTTTCGGCCTCTGCTGTCGCAGGCAGAAGAACAAGCTCAGACTGTCTCGTTCTTCTGATCTCTTGCTTTCCCCCACCCCCCTTTCACACAAAAATACAAATCACGTCATCACACTGTTGTCTGACAATGTTTCCTTCTTGGGATTGTGGGCTTGTGATTCCAGTGACCTTCCCTGAGTGACTCTAACAATTTCACCGTCTCCATTGTTCTACACACCCAATAATCCATCACTGTACATTAAACAATCATCGGTAATACTTTCTTTGTGGACTCACCGTGGGAGCCCGTCTCTTGGGGGGGAGGGGTAAGGGGGGGTTGGAGGACTTGCGGCTGACCACAGCGCCGATGGCAGAGATCTCCTTGTCGAACATGGCTTTGACGGTGTTGGTGTGGACCAGAGTAAGGCGTGGTGACTCTTTGGCCTGCATACACGTTCGCACGTACTGCAAACGAGTCGGGACAGGAATGCCGTTCAGTCGCTTTCTAAACACTTTTAGCAACTTCTATCACGTCACAGATGATTATTTCCCTTATTTTAATGTATATGTTACGGGCAATGTGAGAAAACAGGTAATATGCAAACCACCCGTGTTTTCGGGTAATGTGCAAAGCTACTACATCTAGCTAGCTAGCTAGCTAACGTTATCAACATTATACCTAGCTAGCTAACGATCCATTAGCTTGCACTAACCCTAACCCATAAAACCCAGAAGGACGGGTTGATTGGAAACTACCCGGTTTTGGCTTACGTGCCAATAACCTGGGTAATTTGCATATTACCCTTTTTTTTCACATTACCCGTAACACATTACATGACATACTTTACATTATTGACAGATGTTGACTCTTACGTCTGTACATATTGGTAATATCATATTCATTCATCCATTGACTGTATATCTGATGGAGCATTTGATTAAATAAATTGATTATTTCTGACCACTGACACAGTAAACATACACAGTAACACACAGGGAGTGTGTGCGTGACCTTATTTTGCGGATTCGTCAAATGCAGATGGACATGTTAATCTCAGCCCTGGTGCCACTAACCTTGTAGTGACAGAGGGGGTGGTCTCCGCAGAGGAACTCCAGGCAGTGGCTGACCCTCAGGACGTACTGTCCCTTCCACCCCTCCTCCTCGGGCCCATGGGTGGTGAGCCACTTCCTGACGGCGAGCTCCATCAGCTCGGTGGGGGTGCAGGACGACAGCACCTTCAGACAGGCGGAGTCCTGGTGAGATACGGAAGGTTAGTTCATGTGTCGTGAGCGAGATGAGAATGACGTCGCATCACCGACTTCATGAACACGTTTGTTACTGCACACTGAACTCCTAGGCGGTGTCACAGCCAGTAGCAAATGTTGGAAGTGTTTCATCCTAATTATAGCTCAGCACTGACCTGATCTGTGCAGAGGAATTATCATTTCCTGTATGTAGGAAGGTAATTCCATCCATTAATAATTAACAAGTGAAAGGGTCCTAAGATGAGCTGGAGATTAAAATGCTCGTTCCACAGGCACTTGGAAACTGGGGCTGCAGGTTTTAGTTTTCAGAAATATGTGTATGTATGTCTTTATTTATTATAAACACACAGAAATAAAGATAAAAATAGAATAAGGTAGAATAAAACTTAAAATAAAAATATAATACAATAATTACAGTACTAAATGTGTTTTAGACAGTTTGGTGAGTTTGTTTTTGTTTCTATTTTTTTATAGGTTACTTCCTGTTATTGTCTTTGCTGCTGAAAGTACCAATTTCTACATCTAGAATGGAAAACAATGCTGCTGTTTGTGTTTATCAAGATAAATGAAAACTTTAATGACAAAGGAGGCTCATTTAAAGGTAGTATAAGTGTGAAAGTGAATCCAATCAGGGGTTATATGTTTCATAATCACAATAACATCACTGCTTCCCGCTGATACTCTGTCACTGTACAACAATAAAACACTTCCTGTCTGTGGTTTATTGTGTTCGACCTCCTGCCACCTGTCGACGTGGATATCGTGGATATCTAGTCTGCAGGGACACCGAAGCCAAGAGACGCAGCGATGAAGACGGACTGGACGAGTCAAGAGGTTCCTTTCAGACTTTTTTAGTCCCCTGAGCTTGCTGTGCAAATGTGCGTCCACAAAGATGGCATCATTTTTGACCCACTTAGGTTTTCACGTGACTCTCTGGTCATGTGTGAAACTGTGAGCAGGAAAAGAGGCGGAGCTACAGAGTCAGATGTTCCTTCTTTTTTTTTTTCCTGTGCTTCACGCTGCAGTTCAGACAGACCCATTGTTGTTCTGAGACGTGTGAAAAACAGCCTGTTTGCTGTTTTTCACTCTGTTGGCGAGTACAATAACAATGATGAGAAGATTTTAACGGTTGTAGAAATAGAAAAGTGATGCCAGTGTTACTGACCAATCACATTTAAAGTCTGCAAGAGTGTATAGTGACTTTGCTATTGAGCATTTTAATTTCCAATAAATCAAATTCATCTATCTACCTCAGAGGCTGACGAAATAATGGTTTATAGTGAAAATGTCAGAAAGTTCTCATGCGTTTTTGTAAACAACCCCACAGGTTTTAAAGGGTTAAAACGCCACTCGGTTCCATCTATTATCGATTGATGAGCCTGTTCTGAGCGCAGTGACGCCTGCTGTGGTTGTGCTGCTCTTATGAATTTAAATTACTGTTTTGTCAGCGCGAGCAAATCTGGACAGTCTCCTCTGACCTCTGACATCAACAAGGAACATTCACCCACAGCTTACTGGATATTTCAGACTATTTCCGAGAAAAACCCTGGAGATGGTTGTGAGTGACAGTTCCAGGAAATCAGCAGATAAAAAATGCACACACACACATATCCTGATGGTTGTCTGTGTTTGAACAGGCAGAAGTATGATCCAACTTCCTTGTCAAGTGACAGAGTTAATGGAACAACTAGTCTATTGAGTAATTGAATCAACGGCAACTATGTCGGTGGTGAAGAAGAGGAAGTAGTTTTTCAAATTAAAACACGGTAAAAAGCACGTACATTACAATCTAGGTTGAGGGTTTCCAAAAAAAAAAAAAAAAAAAAAAAAAGCAGCAGTCCGCAGCTGCTCACCTGCGACTGGTCGACATGGATGAAGACCTTCAGGTCGGCTGGTTGCTCACTGGGCCCGTCAAAGGCATCGGCTCCAGCTGCAGACTCCAGCTGTGGAGAGAAGCAGGACTCCAGCCATTCCGACCACGTCATCATCTGCAGACGCTGCATCCGCTCTTCACTCATACGAAACATCTTACTGCGGAAATCCTTCACCTCCTGGTCGTTAATGCCATCGAGTTCATGGAGACCTGAAGGACCGGAGGGTGATGACATGAGATTACTGAAAAAGGTCACATGTGGGGGAAAGACACAGAAAGAAGAACATCAGTGCAGTCAACTGACTTGATTACACCACAACTTTCAGTATGACATTCAAAGCTGATGAACATTTGTATGTGAGCAACTGCTAACATTTATACTTTACTTATATTTTATGGTGATAGTTTGTTTTGAAATTACTGGAGCAGAGATACTTGTCTTCCCTCTGGGAAAACCAGGTTTTAAAGACATTATCAGCCAAACTGATCACATTTTATTTGACGACTTCATACTGATGTTTTCAGGCTCCCTGAATAAGAACATGTATTATTATTATTAATAAAATATTGTAAATCTTCTGCTATCAGCCTAAACTCTGCCATTGGTTGTTTTTATTTTCTTATGATGTCTGTTCTTTTACTTGATTTGGACTAATACCCATTTATTTGATTTGAAATTATTTGTCTTACTGTTTTCCTTCTTTAACCCTATTTTTTTTCTGTCCTCACTAACCTCTGTATGTTTCTTATTTTAAGCTGCCCACGAATTGCCCTCCTTGGAATCAATAGTATTAGTGTGTGAATGTGTGTGTGTGTGTGTGTGTGTGTGTTACGGGTCCCTGCAGACGTGCCTGTGGGGTTCCTCTTGAAACATCACTTCTCTCTGACAAAAGCCTTTTAAAGATCATGTCAGACCAAAGTGGATCCTGGAGGGAAGGGCATTAATATCATCCCTGTACCTCTTTATTCCTCTGGAGACTTCTATAATCCTCACAGGATCAGGTTCTCAACGTCTGTGCTCAGGAGAAAATACAGTTTTCCTGTCACAAAGAACCTCATGTGGGAGAATTAAGGAATAAATCAGATTATTCACTGGGTCATTTTATTGTGAAACAGAACTTTGCTGCTGCCCTCTAGTGGGCTGGAGGTCCTTGAAGTTTGTCGCTCCTTTAGCATATGACCCTAAACACGAGCGATAAACTGACCCTTTCCAATAAGCACGCCGATCTTTGAGTCCAGCAGACGTTCGGCTCGGCCGCAGTTGCGTGTCACCAGCTTCAGGACTGGCAAGAAAGGACGAATGTCACACAGTCGGCGGGTTTCGTCCTCTAGTTCTTCGTGCACCGCGGCCTGGTTGACACACTCGAACATGTGACTCTCCATCTCGCCCAGGGCAGAAAACAAGGGGAAGGTCTGAGCGTGCTTCCATAAGCGCTGGAGGGCAGAAGAAGAACTTAATGTCTGTCAGCCCAGTATGACAACAAACATATTAAATAGCTGATTCCTTTTCGACCATGACAACTAAAAATGCAATACAATACAGACAAAGTAATACACACACACACAATACTCATGCATTCATACACTCATACATTAACACACATTACAAATTGAAGTGATCACAGATCATTGTAAACAGAAAAAAAACAGTTTTTGTTCGATCGAATCAAACAAGTCTCATTTATGAGTGATAAGGAGGACACGCGCACACACACTCACGCACACATCCTCTGGGATCTATCACATGGGAGTGCCATTAGAGTCGAGTAAACGCCGTAATTCAACTTCACACAGAAACCTCATCAGACAGCCTTCATGAGAAGCAAATTACTGCTAAAAGCACAAATCCGTCATTGTCAAACAAAAGTGTCTCCGAGGTCGACTCGGAAAAAAGATGTTTATTTCCTTGTTTACAACCACTCCATCACTTTTGTCTGGAAGCTATTCGCCTGTTTAACCTCCTGCTCTTAACCAGTTGACTATGTGACATTTACAGTGTCCAAGCATGAACATTTATTACTTTATCCCCCCGGGGCAGAACACACGTGGGCACATTTCTCAGAGAAAACACTTTTCTTTATCTCCCAAGTCAGCAGATGCTGAATCATTCATGGCCATTAGTATTCTGCAAATTGTGATGACAGTTATTGTCATTAAAGAAAAGAGGTTTTATGAAGGTTAAATCCTGAATACACCTCAAACGAGGAAGCCATTATGAGTCAGTGATTGTATTTCACTTTCAGAGGTCACGTAAACCAAATTCTTTAATGGCAAACTAATGCAAACACAAAAAGTACTTTTCCCTTCAAGGCAGCGAGTCAGGTGACTTTAGAAGATGAGCGGTGACTGATATGACTGAAAGTGTAAAAAATAACATTTTACTGCGTTATTGGTGCACTACATGGCATACATGTAAGTATACATGAGGGAAATGTATACACGCTCCTCTGTAAAAGTCACATTGGAACTTTGAGGACTTTCCTATTCACCTGGAAGTAAAAACACAAATCTAATAATTCAATTTAAAATTCATTTAGCTCATGTCACATACCAGTTTGATGTGCTGAATGGTGTCACCGCGTGGAACGTCCATCTGGATGTAGATCCCAGTGGGCAACAGGAAGTCCACGGTGACCAGTTCCGGGGTCTGTCCAGCCAGAGGGGAGTGGGCCGCCCATATGTCCAGAAGGTCGGTCATGGCAGGAGGCATGGCAAGGGGCAGCACACACTGCCTCAACCATAAGGACCTGAGGAGTGAATGAAAAGAAGTGCATGCGTGTGAACGTAACAGACCCAACGAATCAAACACGGATCACATCAGTTGAAGCTGACGACAGGAAATGAATCATATCGTCAATTACAATCGTACAATTAACTGAGATCTGGGATCAACACACGCAAGTCATCAGTGTGGAAAATGTGGATTGGAATAAATATATCTCAAGTGTCTACAACACCCAAATTATTCTAATGAACCAAACATATTAAATGTTATCTAAACCCATATTCAAATATTATCTGTTGTAATTCACCCATGAACAAACACAAATGTAGGCTGATTGGGTTATTAATAATCATAACCAGCTGACATGTGCAGATGACTGTGTGTGTGCGCGTGTTTGAAGAAGAACGCCCACAAAGCAATCTAAAGGTCAATGCGTCCTCATTTCGAAAGATCCCACAAACATGCATAAAGTAAAAACGTGCAGACGAAGCAAGCATAAAAATGCACACATACTCTCACGTACATACACGCATACACACACAAATAGGATAGTGTGAAAGTAATTATCAGGAGCATCGGGGGGAACCCAAAGTGCTGGCTGAGTGTTTGGGCCATTCAAGGACGCGCATGGCCGCGAAAAAAACACACGCAAGAGAGTGGAATCAAAATACGGCAGCATTTCATAGCCGACGATGTAAACACGCATTCTTGTACATACACGCGCAGCAGCACGTGGCCGATGAAGGGAGGATGTGAAAGCATCGATCAGGAAGGATCTGAGGAGGCTCAGCTCTCCTGCAGAGGTATAAACCAGCCCTCAGCCTGGTTTCCATTTGCTTCCATGGCTCTGAACCCAACCTCAGTGGTGCCACTGCACCAATCCCACCTGTACTCAAGTGGCCGAGTGCATTAACATCTCCATTTCTGCTCGGCCATTAAAACCTGACAGGCCTTATTGCTGCTAATGGTCTTTCCCCTCTGAGTGAGGAGGAGCTGCTGCTGCTGCTGCTGCGGCTGCTGCTGCCGGCGGAGGACGTCTGAGGACGGTGGATTATCTGCGGTGCATTTGGAGCCACAATCTCAGCCACTTAACATTATGAGCCCTGCAAACGGAAACAATCCGGAGTGTGTTTCTCCCAACTGCAGACGTCTTTCTGCCGCCAGGGAGTCACGTGGCGTTCCAGTTCTATCGGATGTCTGAGGTCGTAACTCGTGGTGACATAAATTCTGGGCGTTTGCGTTCCAGTTTCATTGCATGGACCAGAATCTCCAATCTGTTTTTAAGAAATGTCTTAAGATCTAAATTAAATTAAAACGTTCTTAAGTGCAATTCCCCAATACTTTAAGAACAGACAAAAATAAGATGGAAGTTAGTTTAAAAAAAAAACAAAAAGAAGAATTTCAAGAACTTCAAGAAGAATTTTTTTTCTTCAGAAGGTTTTGTGAATCTGGTCTCTGGTCAGAAAAAAGCCAATTCTTAGTTGATAAACAATACATTCCGTGGTATTCTACTCCACTGTCACAACATTCCCATTGACAACAAATAAAACAGTTGACAGACTTAAGTGATACAAAAACCGTGAAAACACTTCTCACACAGTAAAATAATACACAAAGAGATTCAACAACAAGGAACACACACACAACAAAAGAAGCCTTTTAAATGAGCAGACAATGGACGCGTCAGTGATGTCACGCAGGTGCACGGTTACACACGCAAAGAGTTCGATGACACCCGACGTGTCTGCCGGGTGCAGCCACAACAAACAGATGAGCCATCACGTCTGTGCACATCAGCGCTTGTCTCATTAATTACGGGCTACATGAGGGAGAACACTCTGCAAGCTGAGGTGTGTCTCAGATACCGACACACTCTGCTCCCTCTGTGTGTCCGTACTGTACACACACACACACACACACACACAGTGTGTGAGCAGGTGAATGAGGGCGCGGCGGACAGCCAGCCAGCTCGGGTTTCAGTGGGAGGATAAGAGGCTTTGCAACATCAGGGAGAAAGAGAGAGTTTCATATGACAACAAAACGAAACGCCTGAAGGGCTCCTTCCAACATAAGCACATGAAAATGATGTATCACCACCCTGCCCGCCCCCCCCTCACACACACACACACACACACACACACACCATTAAAGTCACTGCTTAAAACACACCTGTTCCAAGCTGCTTTTACAGTACAAACTTCATGTTTTCCCATTTGCTGTACTTCTTCTTGTGCTGCCTCTGCATTTTTCACCATCTCCATTAATGTCCATTATCATCAGATTTTAGTTTTTTTTACCCTGTCTTACTTTGCTTTTATCTTTTTCTAATTGTTGTAATGTTCTTTCATCTTTTTTAGTGTTGCCAATGCCAGTTGTTTTCTTTTTCTTTCGATTCAGTAGGTTTCTACTGCCTGTAAGCCTTGTGTTTTAAAGTGTTTTTGAAAAGCGCTGTAAAAATAAAATGATTATTACAAAATTCAATCGAACAGGAAAAAATGTTCATGTTTTGATGTTTTTCTTCAGATCGTTTCTTCTTCCACTCTGTTCGGCCCCGCTGACGGCCACGTCGTGTCCTTCGTGCCCAAATGCTGAAAACACTGCCGTTACTCAGCAGTCGCTCTGAAGCTCTCTGTCTGATGGCAAGAGTTGTATGAGGCTCGACACAATGAAGTGTGTGTCCACACGGCCATGTGTGTGTGTGTGTGTGTTGGGGCTGGGAGAGGAAGTGTGTGTTGTTGGCACGTGTGCGAAAAAGGTTAAGCACAGTGATGACACGTTTTCCTTCAGAATAAAGGTCACAGTTCTTCACCTCGTGAACAATACAAACACTGTGTTGTGTGTGCGTTATTCTACATCTACATGTGGGACTGACAGTGGACACCGTTGCGTACTTTTACACATTAAGTACTTCAGTCAACATAGTTCTTCATTCCTATTAGCTGCTAAAAATAACTTCATCTGCGCCTCCCGGACTCCAATTCCAGTTCTCTACGGTGTGTGAATGTCTGTCTCCAAAGAAGAATTCACACTTTGTTTAGTGCTTGTCTCCATTTTTCTCACATTAAACGCCAGTTTACTAAGCTATTTAAGCTATTTTTATCACCACGATAATAAAAACGGAACAATCGACCCGCTAAGACGAGAGGAAACAATGCATCATTCATGAAACACAACAAAGTTGCTGTGCCGCTCCATCAGCGACACCTTTCAGTCACAGTGGCGGTCAACCTCTCATACTTCCATTGAGCAGCGACCATTTCTTACAGTTTTACCTCATTTATTTTCTTTTACTGTGTGAGAAAAATGCACTGACAAGCTTGAGTAAAAAATGTGTGCAGCTCTTTCTGCTCGCTGCTTTCTGGTTGTGACTGCTTCCATTGTAGATTTCTTGCTGCCCGCTAATTATTCATTCCGGCGGGATTAGTTTCAGCTTCAGATGCTGAATGTGGGAGGACAACGAGAACTGACGCAGAGGTGTTTGTGTACTTCTGTAGTGTTGACACCTTCCAAAGCCACAGGCCGCACACCCCCGCAGCAGGAAGCAATGACAGCAGACAGGAAGTGAGTGACAAATAACAACCAAAGCAAAAGTCCCCAACTGCTCATTCATAAAAAAGCTGATAGATCCTGAGTTCCTGAGTCAGAGGCTGAGCTGTACTTCCCTGAATTTTGGATTTTTTTTTAAATGCTCGAATCACACACACACAGACAAAGGTGAATGAGCTACAGATTTTTTTTTTTTAACCATTTTCAGCACTAATACATTTGGGTTTCTCTAATAATTGCAACATTTATAGTTTCAGTTTTCAACCAAAATATTGCGCGGAAATTTGTATATTCAAATAATGAGATGCAATAAACCATAAACAGTAAGGCAGCTGCCTAAAAAAATGCAATAATCCACTATATCAACCCCCCCCCACCCCACTGTGTGAAGTACAAGACAACTGTCCAAAACATATAGACCAGGGTGTCTATATGGTGTATTATTATTATTATTACATGAGGAATATTCTGCAGTTTTCCTCATGTCAGGCTGAACTAGCTGCTTCCTGAAGCGGAGCCCTGTTGTTATTGTTTTTGCTTCTGACAGACTGAATGACATCATCAGCGTCTGACCGCATCACGAGGACCACAGCGTCATATGAACAACATGCCTGACATGTCGGGACGCAGAGTGAGTGCCGCTGACGTGATTCTCCAGCTCCTCTGCCAGCTCATTGATCATTGCAGCCACAGGAGCGCGGACACACAATGTTTTCAGTGTGGAAAACAACGTTACAACGCAGCCTCACATCGCCTGTGGTACAATGAGCTATTTAATCATTTTTTAAAGGAGTGCTGAGAAGGCAGCTGGGCTACAAACACAGATGCTGGACAAACATTTTTTGATGACCCCAAACAGTTTAGACTTTAAAACTGTCGCTGGCATGTAGAAATAAAATGCTGTAACCTGACTAACGATCCATCAATCGCCATGAACGTACCACTGATACATTGTGACACTGCTCATGGGATTGACGGAGACTCAGGACTGTCCGGAAAAGAAAGAAAACCTCAGTCACGGTTGTTCAACAGCCCTGTCTTGAAAATCTTTCATGACAGCAACATCAGAGCAACAACGCGCCTCTATTTCAGGAAGTGAGTCTGTCAGACAGATCTTGACGGTGCAGGTCTGAACTCGTAATGACATTAGTGCTGCCTCTGCTCTGGCAGGTTGAGTCGGAAGAGGAGGAGGAGGAGGGATGGAGTGATGGACAGAGACGTGAAACATGCAAAAACACGATGCTCCCCATTCACAAATGTGTGTGCACAAAAATCCGCTACTACATTCTTCACTAAATTTCTTTGTGCTGTGGAAGAAAATGTCTCTGACGTCAAACGAAAATTTGACACCGTTTATTAACAACACATAATGAGCTTTAATAAACAGTGTATTCGTATCCATGGTAACAGCAATGCTTAGCACTGACAATGCACATCGGTGTTCATGTGATGTTATGTTTAGGTCGTAGAAGGTGTAGGAGAGGAGAAAAACACACATACACCGACGCAATAGCAATATAATATAATGAGATGGTACAACTGTAACTATGTTCAAAATTATGTTAGATTCTAATTTGAGTCTGTGAATTACTCTATATTAGCATGTATATTGATGTGCCAAACAAACAATATATATTATATAATCCAACACAGAGATCAGAGCAAAAAGAGGGGGGAACGGAGGGACGAGCTGAAAAGAAACAAGGAAAGAAAGGCATTGAAGCTTCAAGGGTGAATGTGATGTCATGATCATATCAGAACGAGTTCAAATCGGCGCAAAGGAAGTGAGAGAGCGGGATAAAATACAGAAACACTAATGTTTGACAGAGGGAAAGAGAGAGCGAGAGCGATTGAGAGAGAGAGATAGAAAGGCAAAGTGTGATACAATGTGTGACTGTAGTGGGTGGACTCAACGGGGTTGGACGTCCACAATGGGCCTCTGTTAGTGGCCAGTGTGTGTGTGTTTGTATGTGTTCATGTGTGACAGTGCGCTGCACAAACACTGGCCTTGTGCTGCCCTCTCTCACACACGCACACAGGAGACACACACACACACACACACGTACACTCGAGGGGGCAACAGGGTCACCGCCCTCTACAATAAACACCTACTTACGTGATTTACCGTATGTTGGTGGGTGGATCTAGGGCTCAGGTGGCTTATGATGACTCTCACACACACGGTTAACTGCTGTGCAAATGTAAATTTCTTTTTCCAGTCAGAGCCGAGACAACAGTCGATACACCTACACCGGCTGAACGTGGTTATTATCTGCAAACACTCGACACAAACCTTCGTCACAATCAAACACTATTATTCCAAACAGAGGTGCAGATGAAAATTGGTGGACGCTACTGATTTACGGACATGTGGCGTTAGTCCTGTTAGCTTGCTAGCTCTTCTCTATCAGTCGAAAGTGTTTTGCTCAAAAGAAAGAAATACGTGCATATATTTCTGGAAACAGAACTCTTCTTGATTTTTGTTTTGTTGATAGTTGTGATGTCATGATAGTTGGTTTGGACAAACCTACAGGTACAGGTGTGAAATCCACCTTTGTTTACCAGGCTCTTACGTCCAGGTATGCACAAACTAGAGGTGATTCTAAATTTTAAAATTGAATAAATACAAATATGTTGTCGGTTCTCAGTTTTGAGAGGCAGCAAGTTATAAAATATCCTAATTCCAGTGTCAGTAACACTAATTGGATGGGTTAGAGGGTTAGAGAATGATGAATTCATCTATGCTCACTACATATGTCCCATTCCTTACTTAGTACTAAAAACTGTATCGGTAATAAGAAGCTGAACTCCAAACACAGTTTTTGAATGACAAAAATCAACATTTTGTCCTGCCAATCGAAATCTGTACAATAGGATATAAAGCTCTTAAATGCCCGAGCAAATACACACTCTGCCTGTGCAGGGCTCTGTTGGGAAACCGACAGCTCTGCACCGAGCTGCCATGGCGGTGATGGCTCCCACACACACTCCCAGCATCTCGCCAGCCGCTGTTTATCTGGCTCATAAACAAAAGGAGCCCACAGTGAATGACACACTGATTTTTCTTGGCTCTCAGCACCATCTCACTACGGGGGCGGCCAGGCAGGTGGGCACAATTATCTGGGCTACAATGACACGCTCATATCCGCTTTTTCCGTCCATCCTTCCATCCACCTGTCCGGGCTGAAGGAGCAAACGCAGCACGTGTCTTTGTCTTTGTTACCGACGGCAAAACCAGTTCAGGATTGGAAATTATAGAGTTTAGAGAGGTGAAATGTTGTCGCAACGCAAATGTCACACAAACAGGGCGGGGCTTCCTACGATTGTGTGAGCGAAAGGGTCGCAGCAGTCTGCGTCAGAGTGAAAGCAATGAGGTCTTATCTTCAACAGAGGTCGTCGGCGTGCCAGTCTGAAAGTGAGATTATACATCCTGTTGGTGGGATGAGCTGAATCACCAGGGACAGAACATAGCAGGGTAATCGGATCAAGTTATTTTTCCACATCTGTGTAGGAGTGAATGGAGACACACATACATACAGAGAGAGAGAGTGCAGGTGGCAGGTGTCTGTACTCATTGTGGGTAGTGGTTGGGACTGATGGGGGGGGGTGGTTATCTTTGCTGATACATGTCAAAGCTGCACCTGAACCTCCGTGTGAGTCTGAGAGGAGGCAGTGGGCGGCGGGTGGACGGTCTCATATCAGGGTGCTTTTAGAGAAACACTACAAGTACTGCACTGGAGATAAGAGATAACAGCTCACTCCACTCCGCGATGATCCAAGTTTAGCTCAACAAAGTGGGTCAGTGCCACTGCGACACCCCCCCCCCCCCCCCCCCCCCCCCCCC
>CAAKHB010003133.1:45959-61526 GCA_901007665.1 Aeoliscus strigatus | reverse complement strand
GTCTGCTGCTGTGTTTTTACGCTCTTCCTCTGCTAAGCTAACCCCTGCCACTGCTGAAGCGTTGCATCTGTTCCCATGTCAGTGGGAGAAAACATATAAAACCCTTGACTATGCTCTTTTGAAATTCTGCTAGCTAACAAACTCACTGACTGATACACACTAGTGCTAATGTCACACATGCTAACATTACATTGAAACTGTATGTGTCCAGACACATCAGAGAATTTTGCATTAATCATGTTGTGTCATGATTCTAGAAATTCAGATACATCAAGCTCCTAAACACTACGTGCCGTTTCCACCAACAACCGTGCAGCCTGATCGCCTCCACATCAACGGGCTGCACAGTCCTGACATCTGTACCTGAGGTGTGTGTGTCGGCGTTGGCAGAGAGACACATTGAAACATTTAGAGAAAGAAAGAAGTAATTGGTGTGAGGTTGTTTGGGGAAGCAGATGAGAGTTGAGTTAATGAGATGAGTCTCCAGCTCCAATTAACCAACAGCCTGCAGACGTGGACAGAACACAGCTGCTGCAATTAAACACACACAGGCACACACACTACACACAGATATAGAGAGAGAGAGAGAGAGAGAGAGAGAGAGAGAGAGGGGGTCATGTGTCAGGAGAAGAATCCTGGTCAGATGAGTCTTTTACTGATTTCACATTCTATTCAAATGATAAAAGATGTTTCACGGATTCAATTAAACAAAAGTAAATTAATTATAGCTATTGTAAATTATAGTTGCAATTGTTAGATATGTATAGTTCCAGATGTCTGAGATTTTAATCAGTAATCCTGTCACTTTTGCTCCCTCTCTCTCTCTCTCTCCCTCTCACACATACACACCTGAGTCTCCCTCGGACCTGAACGCATTCATTACTCCTGCTGTGTTACTGTGAAAAAAGGTGTGATAAGGGCCTGTGGGAGAGATAACTGTTATTGCAGTAGGTGGACACACACACACACACACACAGGTGCACACACACACAAATACAATTTACTGCTAACAAGAGAGTCACTCTCTGCGGGCTTTATGTATGTGTTCAGCCATGTACTGACACACGCACACGCACACACACACGCACTCACTCAAATACACACTGACACACACGGACACACCATATAAACAAATCGTTGTATGTTTGCATATGATTCTGCATGTTTTCCTGATTGCCAGAATGGGTTTGTGTGTCTCTCTGTTCTCTGTACCCATTTCTGTGTGTGTGTGTGTGCGTGTGTGCGTGAACAAAACAACAAACAACAAACAAAAACACGCCTCTTGTCTGGTAAAATAAAAACACTCCTCCCTAACACACGTGGTGACGTGGTGTTAGATCACGTGATGTCAGTGACATCACCACTGCTTCCTCAGAACGTTGAAGAAAAAGTGAGAAATGTTTCTTTGAACACTGGAGTTTGACTACAGAAATCAGCAGCAGGAAATGACTTAATACATATGAACAGTCATTCTATTTACAGACAAAGTCATTATTCAGCATGTTCACTTTTCCCTGATTGTCAATTCCAAAGATGAAACTACAACTAAATATGACGAGTGGAATCAATCGGAACAGATACAGATAATATATGAAATTATAATACAGGAACAGTTAAGGTCAGTTTATGTGAGAGTGGGAGAAGCAGATTAAAGTTCATTATAATTGTCAAACGATGTGACAAGATAATCTAAGAGGAGACAATATGTTCTTTACTGGCACATAAGACTCTAGAAATAGACTGACTGACTTTGATAAGAGAAAAATAACCTTGATTTGTTGATTATAAAATAGTTAAAGTATTCAAATAATTGAATGTGTTGTATTTATTCCTGTTTCTTTGCAAATGTCCTGATTCTCTTATGTCATAAATATTTGACATATTTAGCAAATGAGATTGTAAGTAGATACTTATCTGTGTAGTGCGTACACACACACACACACACACACACACACACACACACATTTCAATAAATGTATAAATCATGTGTTTGTGAGATGTTTTGAGTGACACGTGCGTGTGCATGTGTATCCGGTGTTGTTTTTCATGAAGAATGACACACAAACTGGTTTGGAGATGGACGCTCGGTTTGTTGGAAAAGAACAGTCAGTGTAACGTCCTGTGAAATGCAAGTGTGTGTGTGTGTCTCCAGGTGGAGGTGCATTTAGACACAATCACTCAAACAGTCTGATTAACGTCTCACCTGCACCTTTATTGTTGTTGTAGTAAACGTTAAATATTCATTACAAACTAATATATAATCACATATATAATTTAACAATCACACCAGGAACCAATTCTCACCCTGTTACTGTGTTGCCTCATCACCATCCTTCGTCTCGCTACTTGTTTTTTTTTTTTTTTTTACAGCGTTATGAAATATGTATCAGTGTTTGCAAATTGATAAATGCGTCGCAGTGGGGCAGATCACAGGCTGACTCACGTCGGGTCGTCACCTCTGACACATTCCGCCCTTCAGGCTGCGTCACATGACACCAGGATGCTGCACTGTTGTGTTGATATAACCTTCATCAGTTCAGTGTGAAAACTGTCAAACACACTGTAAACGAACGTCTGCTGACGTTCTTACCTGTCGTACAATTGTTTTCATCACAGGGTTTCATTTCCACTCTGAACACTAGAGGCCACTACATTCTACAAATTGTCCCATGGAACACATGAGATTATGTTTCTTCCTTTGTTCCTTCTGGAGTCTACAACAAACTTATGCGTTCACGTGGTTCAGCTCTCCTGGAGGTGTGTCCCCATGAGAACGCCACGCGACGCCTACTGCTCCTGCGAGCTGTTTCCCTGATGAGTCGTATGCAAATATTGATGAGTGTCAGCGCTATCAACTTCCTGCTTTCACTTCCTTTGACAGATGGGGCTGAAGGAGAAGACGCTGCAAAATGTGAAAACGTGTCAAATCCTGTCGGAGTGAAAAACTTTGTGAAAAGGAAAAAAAAAACCTCTGTTTTCTCTCTGTGTGATCAGATTCAATGAATGAATGAATGAATGTCCAAACCTTCATAAAACTACTAAAACTACCACTGTATAAAGTACTCAAAACCAGACTCTAGTATATAAAATACTTAAAATACATAAAATACTTACAGTTAAAAGCAGATATAACCAATCACTGCTAAGCTAGATACAGTGCATGAACTACTTTTTACTAATATGTTTTTTTAAAAAAGTATCATATTAAAATCATTTAGCTGTAATGATGTAATAACACAGAAATCTACTTTCATACTGACAGACTATACAGGTACGGTTGAATACTTACATGAAGTATTCAACAGGAGTTCCAGGAACGTTCTCTGGATCTTTTCCAGGGCAGGTTTTGTGTGTGTGTGTGTGTGTGTGTGTGTGTGTGTGTGTGTGTGTGTGTGTGTGTGTGTGTGTGTGTGTGTGTGTGTGTGTGTGTGTGTGTGGCGGAGAGAGTAATTTATTCCGACATGTTGCAGACGAACATGTGGCGAGATTCTCTGAGGAGAACTGATGTTACCGGTGGCTAAATATACTTTCACAATTAATAATGATGAATAAATGAATAATATACTGCAGGTGTGAGATAGATGTGATTTCATCTGTGACCTTTGACCTGTGGGTTGATCGATTACGTTTTCCAGTGGCGGCTGTGGCCTCACCCATTGCTGCGCTCTGACGGCTGTTGTTCCTCACCAGCGGCAGCAACATTCTCCTCAAAACATTTGTACAACAACATTGAAAAACAACAGCAAGTTTACTGAGAAGTGATGGTGGCTTTTTAACACTTTGACACATTTCACACACACACACACACACACACACACACTGATGGGATTAACACCCCCAGGGGGAGGGGGGGCAGCAGAAGTGTAGCGACGGGTGTTGGGTGTCAAATCTGTCAGAGTGGAGTAATTTTGTGTGTGTATGTTTGTGTGTGTCTCCAAGGTAACAAGCTTACAACTCTGTTTTTGTCTCAACTTCTAAGGAAACAAACCTGATTCATCTCATCAACAAAACCTTTTCAATCAGTTATAAAAAAAGAGAAAATCTTGTGTCACCTTCAGCGCCTGTGTTTCCCATGCATCCCTCCGCTGAGACTCATGTCAGAACGACCTCACTCGAGGACATTCAAGGGATGTCTCTGTTCAATGTCCCAACGCCTCCGACATTCCACATACTTCACCTCATAGAACATCTCATCTAAAGTCCAAAGTCAGTGTTGTCTGTGATCCATAGGGACCGATGAGAGTGCGTCTGTGTGAGTCATCTCTAGGTGACCTGGAAATCATCCTTTAACTGACGTGAAGCTACGTTAACGAGGTGGAATATTGCAGGAATGTTCTGTGGAGTTACAAACACATTTGTAACACTGAAGCGTCCACTCGTGTTTTATATTTTCTAATTTCTGAGACTGTGACAGCAATGATACATTCACAGGTTTCCTCAGGCGGGATGTCCAATCAGCCAATCAGCTCTCAGATAAGCTCCCACTGACTGATCACCTGACTCCTCCCATCCAATCAAATGCTGTTGTCAGAAGAAACAGACAGAGACAGTAACAGAGAGAAAAGCTTGAATTAAGTGTGCACGCGCGCGCGCACACACACACACACACACACACACAGAGTTTTCAGTACCTGCATCTCCATGACAACAGGTCCATTGTCTGACCTGTGATGTCCAGGAGAAGCACAAACACAGCAATCGCCTCCAAAGAATCTGTCTCACTGAGATTCAGACGTACTGAAGCACTGGTAGTACCTTAATACGGCTGAAACACTGCTAGAACTGAAACACTATTGGTACTGAAACACTCCTAGAACTGAAACACTGGTAGAACTTTAATATTACTAGTACTGAAACACTGCTAGTACTAGAACACTGTTAAAACTGAAACACTGCTTGTACTGAAACGCTTGTGTCTTTGCATCAAAATAACTAACCGGCGCCTCATCACACCACAATGAGTCTGATGTACAGAATCTTCGCAGGATTCAGGTATAGATTTTGGTTTATTAAGTATATTGGTAAGTTGATAGTTAGCATTAGCCTGAGCAGCCATCCCACGGTGTTTATAAGTAAACAATCTTAAACAACCTTAACAGAACATTCTGAATAACATGAGGTTGAGGTTGAGGTTGAGGTTGAGCAACACGGCGCAATCCAACACCTACAATGTCTGTACGGTAGTCATACCTGTGGGCCAGGTAACAGTCCCAGACTGGGCGTCTGACAGGGAAACATCCTCCATGTTTGTGCCCGTCACTGTGGACTAGAGAAAATAATGGAGTTGTGAATTTTTGTGCCAAAGCATCATCTGCTCTGAGCCACTGACTCATCCTCGTACTGTTTCTCCACACAGATCGGCGCTATAAATACAGACCATTACTACTCTGCACATCTTCAGGCTATGTGGATCCACACGGAGCTGAACTCTGACTCAGTGAGTCACTCACAAGAAAAACAAGGCGTCCAATCTGTCTGGTTGCTGCAGGATTTCAAACTCCATGAGTTATGAGACATGAAGCAGGAAGCATCTAGGATTGTTTTTGTCTGATGGCTGTGACATCATCCACACAGGACACAGGACACAGACACACAGGCACACACACACCTGGACCAGCCCTCCAAGTGACCTTCTGGAGATGTTCCAAACAGCATGGTGACATTTCCTACGATTAATTCTGTGGCTCTTTTCAGTTTTCTCCCTCTGGTGCGATTGAGTGGACTCTGAAAATATAGAAATAGGGAAATAAAAACGATTATCATTTTACAGTGTGTTTTTCTAAAAGAGGTGCCCAGTATTGGCTGTAGCAGTTAATACAGTGCAAGGGACTGAGGGCAGTTTGTTGTCCTGTAAGCTAGTGTGTGGTATTGTTGCCATGACAATGGCAGTCTCCTCACAGGACCAGCTCAGGATCTTTGAGCTCAACTCACTGAAGGTTTACGTGACAAACAACATCACTATTGTTGGATGATTGAAATTCTTCTACTTCTTCTACTTCTGTCACGTCAGGAACAGTACAGAACGTACAGTTAATTGAACTGAACTTTTTTACTGCTTTAACAGTTCGGTTTCCAGCTGTTCGTAGGTGAAAACTCAGTAGTGAAACTATATTTGTGTAAGGAGCACAAACGGTTCATGTGCTGTATGTGATTCTCTCTCTGAATAAAGATGGAACAAAGTGCCATGAAGTTCCTGCCATGAAGCAGGATGAAGAATTAGATGTTAAAGGTTTGTGCTGCTCGGGGACAATGTTCAGCAGCTGCCTCCATCCATCTGCCTCCATCAGTCCAGTAGCCCCCCCACCCCTCTCTCCTCCTCCAGCCGCCGGTGACGTCTCTGTCACCGGGTTCCGCTGCTCTCCAGGTCCTGTGATGAAGTCATTGAAGCTCTATGCATCCTCCCGCCGGCGAACACTTGTCATCTGATAGTTTCACACTTTCCTCCGCAGTGATTTCCCGCAGGAACTCTTCCGCTACTCTGGACTCTCGCTGCCTCTTCCTCCTCCTCCTCCTCCTCCCCGTTGGGCTGCTCCCGTTCGTCCCGGTTCCTTCGCACCCGTTTCCGGTCTGGACACCGCCGGGGACTCGGCTCCTATGAGTGCGCCTCCGCTGATCCGTGCGCCCAGTCCGCTGCCGTTCCCCGGGGGAACCACCGGCACCGGCACCGGCAGGAGCTGTCGTGTCCTTCCACATCCAGATCGGTCTTAGCCGGGAGCCGGTGCTGCTGGACGCGGCGGAGCTGAGCCTGAGCCAGGTCCGGGAGGTGGCCTGCTCCATCGTGGACCAGAAGGTAAAGTTCAAGTTGTGCAGAGGAATGGAACGAGGTCTACTCAGGTACTCCGGTTCTCAGGTGTGAGACGCTTAAGTACTGAGCTCGTTCTGTTTGGTTTGGTGGTGTTTGAACTGTAACACATCTTTCACAGACTGATGTTACCCTCCAACAGATGATGGGGGTTGAAGTCATTTATACAATATTATATTACGTCTGCTCAGAGGAAGTTGGACTCAAACTTTCTACTCTGCAGTTTTCGAACCACTGGGCTGGACTTGTTTTATGGTTTTGTTGATGATGATGTTATTTGTTTGCATTTTCCATCAGGGATAGAACCCGGAACCTGTCTGGTTCCTGTTCTGTCAGGTTCCATGAGCTGAGCTGATACTAACAAGTGACGTCTGCAGACTGCCAGCCTCTGATTGGTCAGAGAGAGAGCGAGAGAGAGACTCACAAACACTACCATCAACATGTTTGTTGCTCATTTAATGTGTCGGCAAAGAACTGTGGTCCCTCAGCTTAGTCCGGTTGTTGGTGTTTGATAAGCAGATCTGGACGGAGATGGACAGAGTGACAGCCCAACCAGAAAGTATCAGGAGTTTCAAGCGAGTTTCATTTGTCCAATCGTAGCTTCAGGTCGAGCAGCACATCCTCCGTGCTGTGCAGTTTCGTGCAGCTGTTGCTATGACGACCATACTCACATCACACAGTTTCTGAGTTGTGATTGGAAGACGATTTGGCTGGAGCCAAAAATGAGTCGAGTTGAACTTGAACTATGGGATGGAAAAGTGATTTAAATCTATGCTAACATGCGACACTGCAGGTAACTGTGAATAAATGCTGTTTTTGCATGTAAAAAAGTATTTCCACACCCAAACTGGCAAAGTAACAACCACAGAGAATCCACAGACGCCAACAGCTGAATGCAGAACAGAAATGTTAGATGCTGATTGCAGAGGAAAGATGAAAGACTTGACCGTTCAACGTTGTCACGCTAATGCCGTTTGGAAATAACGTCCTCTACATGACAGATCGAACCCGTGAGGTGACGCAGGATAGAAACAAAGTGTAAACTAATTCCATTTCCTAGAAAATGCCGGAAATTAAGTATTAATGCACTATGC
The DNA here is from genome assembly GCA_901007665.1 of Aeoliscus strigatus. Taxonomy (NCBI): domain Eukaryota; kingdom Metazoa; phylum Chordata; class Actinopteri; order Syngnathiformes; family Centriscidae; genus Aeoliscus; species Aeoliscus strigatus. Next base: position 53,630 of record CAAKHB010003133.1, on the reverse strand, counting down.
ATTAAAGTATATATGAAAACAGTAACAACAAACATACAAACAGCGCCCCCAGTGCCTTCAAAGTGTGACAAGCGTTCAGGACTTCGTTGCACGAGCAAACACCTGGAACAAACCAGTGCTTGATGAAATGTGTGGAAAACGTCCAGTTTGTAACAAACAGTCAACACACACTTTGATGTGTTTGGGGGGGGTGTATGTTGTACATGCGAGGCTGTATGTGTGTCTGTGTGGCAGGAAAATTCAATAACGGACATGAGCGTGAGCAGCACCATAGCCGACAGTGTCCATAGTGACGCTGTCAGTCAATGAAAAAAATTTAACTGTTTGACCCGATGGACGCTCAAATGACAGTGTGTGTGTGTGTACGGGTGTGTGTGCGTCAGCGTTCATGACCGTTGACTTAATTGATGTCTGTAGATTAATCCATCATGCCAAACGATCAGTCAGGTCTGAAGTTCTGTACAACACGAACCAAGATGGCTCCTCCCCTGTTGTCATGGATACGTGAGGAAGCATTCAGCTCAGTCAGGTGTGACGCAGCAGGTCAGACGAGCTTCAAGACAAACTTTGCTGCTTCACAGAAATATGGAGAAGTGGCTGCAAACACTGCTGATCATTGTTTGATTAAAGTTTGTGGTCAAGTGATTGAAGTTCACACGTGGTAAAAACCTGTCCTGAGACCTGAGGACAGGAAAGACAGGTGGGACGGGTAAGACAAGATGGACAGGTGGGACAGGATGACAGGAAGGACAGGTGGAAGACATGTTGGGAATGAACATCTGCTGGACGTCACAACCACAAATCAGTTGATCGCCGTCTTTCACAGTCCTTCTGATGTGAATAACCGTTCCTGTGCTGAAGAGGAAGAAGATCAGATTCACACGGTGCAGTCGCCCTCGTCAAACATGTCTTCCTCTCGTCTACCAGCTGACAATCTGTGAGCTCTTTGTTTTCAACCCTATGTGAGTGATTGTTCATCGAATGGTTCATACACCTGTAATGGATCAACATCTTAACTGTGAGCTGTGACGTCATCATGGTCCAGGAAACAACGTATGCACCGCAGTCCTCTCATGTGACTTTACCTGAACACAGCCATAAATCCTCATCCTCACATTAACCCTTAACCTAACTGTAAGGTGAAATACGCCCTCACAACACACACACACCTCTAAGAGCAATAAAAGTGTGTTTCTGTCAGTAGCCGTTTCTCGTTGTTGCTTGGCAACAGATGATGATTGTGGCTGTGAAGCGTCCTCCTGCCATTATGGCTATTACGAGACACACACACACACACACACACACACTGAATGAAACAGATGCGTGTGTGTGTGTGTGTGTGTGTGTGTTTCCTCTCCATCTCTTTGTCCTCTCTTTGATCTCCTCGGTTTTCATCCATTCATGTTTCTTTATTCATCTTTGTCTTCATCTAATTTTCCCTCTTTGTTCGCAGGCTTTCCAGTTTTCATCCCCCATCTTCCTCTGAGCTGCGGAGCGATTCCATGCGTCAATGAGCTGTCGTGTTCCCAACAAACATCTAACAAATATTTTCCGGTGTGCGTGAGGAATATTCAGCTGCGGAGACTGAAGTGTGCACATAAAGACACAGAGCTGCTGTAGTACGACGTCTTGTTGACCACAGGTCACAACAAATAAAAGATATTACCATCAAATACTATACTATACTATACGATAGTATAATATGACATTTAATTCTACAATTATTATTGCCTCTAGATGAGCAGACATGAGATACGTATGTGTGCAGCTGCTTTCACTGTGCAGACCAGAGAGTAAATTATGGTAAACAAGCCCTACATGTACTACAATACAGTACTTAACAGTCTTAACATAGAGACAGGACGTGATGTCATTTTAGACATTCATTGCAGAGTTGGACTCCAGTTCCCATCAGGCCACGCAGGAGCTGCAGCGAGCAACAGGTTCCGAACAAAACTGAACGAGAACAGGGAAGTAGCCTTGAGTTCTTGCTGCCATGACAACAAGACACTGCTGCTATGGTAACAGCAGACATGCACATCGGAGAAGTGTTTTGTTGAGGATGTTGCTGAGCAGGACGATTGGACAGCTGAGAGAGAGAGAGAGACGGGATGAAGGTCTAATGATTCTACTTTTTCTCATCCTCAGTTGTTTCTCATCTGTCCTCATCTCTTTTTCTCATCTTGTGTCACTTCAAAGTTTGACTTCAGTTGTGCACGTTGTCTTATCAGGAGACAATCGGTCACATACTCAGCCATGTTGTCAAATGTGTCACTTGGTACAACAGGAAGAGATGTGTCGAGTTCTCAACAAAAATAAACTCTAGACGCTTTTATGCTAATGAAGGTCTTCATCTGTCATAATGTGTGCAACAGCAGGTCCGTGTGCGGGGAGTGACAGAAATGCAGTTTTTTCATTTGCCATAGGCTTTGACCTCATCCCATCAGTTAATCTCTCTGTGCTCCTTCTCCCCGTCAGTTACCCGAATGCGGCTTCTATGGGATGTACGAGAAGATCCTGCTCTTTCGCCATGACCAGAGCTCAGAGAACGTGCTGCAGCTGCTGCACTCTGCCTCACAGATCCAAGATGGAGACCTGGTGGAGGCCGTGCTGTCAGGTGCTGTCCCATCCATTTCAGTCATAAGTCATCAGACGCAAAGGGTCTCATTCATGAAACATTCGTAAATTTGTGTGTAGATTTCTGCATAAAAGCAGACTCATGAAAAGCCCCCTTCCAGATTTATGAACACGGATCTGATGGTAAATAGCTCCTGATTGCCAATCAATCGTAAATGGACAGCACACACTGGGTAATGAGCAATTTGCATAAGTCTCTGCCCCATGAAGAGCCAGTGACCAGTTATGTTATATCACAATTATCAATTGCACATTCAGGGAATGAAAGTTTGTGTGTGAATTAACACCCATCACATATAGAGAATGAATGGATGAATAAAATGGTCATCTCCAATAGTGAAAATCATTATTTATGCATTATTTTGCATTTTTAAATTCTTAGATAAACAGAAGCACGATGTGTGGTCGGCAGCATGTGGAGATTTTGTTAATCTAAGATACAAAAAGTATGAAATATTGATGAATGGGGAGACGCACATAAATTTCAATCTACGAAGTTTACACACAAATTTGTTCATCCAGAATGAAAGAATGTATTTTGTCTGCCCTGTCACAGTGTAAGGAAGCAGACATTCTGTTTATATAATCCAGATATTATCACCAGACATTTCACCTGATTTAGTTTCTCTTTCTCTTCTTGTGGAGGCTGAATTATTCTCTCTGCCTGCAAGCTCGCTGCCTGATCGTTTGCCGCTGTCTGTTCATAAATACAACACACACACACACACACACACACACACACACACACACACACACACACACACACACACACACACACACACACACACACACACACACAGAGTGGCCCTCCAGTAGAATGCAACTCTGATTAGACATTCAAGAAATTATCTTCATTTATTCAAATTATTGTTTACAACTTTTGTTTGGACGACCAGCTCCTGAACCAGCTCCTGAGCTGCTATTACATGCTTCAGAGGAGTGTGTGTGTGTGTGTGTGTGTGTGTGTGTGTGTGTGTGTGTGTGTGTGTGTGTGTGTGTGTGTGTGTGTGTGTGTGTGTGTGTGTGTGTGTGTGTGTGTGTGTGTGTGTGTGTGTGTGTGTGTGTGTGTGTGTGTGTGTGCATGTGCATGTGTGAATCTAAGAGGGCTTCAGAAACCCCAGAACAAACCCCAGAGTTCCAATCATGCTTTGCCAAGGGCCTGCTGGCCGAGCAGAGAAACACTTGGTCCATCTGTGCCCACTGAGACGCTTTCATACGTGCTAAACATTTACAAACACACGCTAACGAGACGCTCATTACTTTCAGAACTTTATGTCCGTGCTGGCGTTTGTCTCCTTCCTGTTGTCAGTGACTATTTATCCACATCAAATGATCTCTGACCCCATGAGCCTGAGATGTTCTGCAAATTATTCACACACTTCTATGAGCCAGTCACATGATCAGCATCAGAGCACACACACACGCACACACACACATGCACGCACACACACACTCACACACACAGTCCCACTGCTGTTGAAAATAGTTCCAGACATAGTTGTGTTCTCTGACCTCTGCAGCTCTTCGAAGGAACTGAGGTGTGAAAGGATTTTTATATTTGCAACAAACAATAAGTGAAAATAAAATCATTTTTTCACAGTCACTTAAAAACACTTGTAAGCTGCTTTTACAGAAATGTTCCTCCGGATCCCAGAACAAGAGCCAATGAAAGAGCTCAGAACGATCACATGAATCCAAGAGCAGAGGCTGAGGGTGACTGACACACAGCAGACTATCCGTCCCGCCCCGTCCATATGCGACAATCAGACCTGTGTGTGTTTTAAATCTGACCATGAGGTTTGTTTGCTGCAGCCTCGGCCACAGTGGAGGATTTCCAGATCCGTCCACACTGTCTGTTTGTCCACTCGTATCGAGCTCCGGCCTTCTGTGACCACTGTGGAGAGATGCTGTGGGGGCTTGTGCGCCAGGGACTCAAGTGTGAAGGTACCGCACAAAGAAAATGAATGATCAAAACATTCTTATATCTTACATAGAATATATATATAGAGATGTATAGACAACAGAGGCAAAATGGCATTACAAAATAAAACAATCAATCTTCTTAAAAACTGTTGATTTTTTTTCTACTTTTTAGTCTTTTAAGAAATGAAACATCAGAAACATGACAACTTAAGCCTTATTTATGCCTCTTCGTCAAACAAACATGCGGCGTATGATACAGCACATCCTGACCTGACGTCATTTCTCCAGAAATATAAATACTCAGACATTTCATCATCAAAAATGTAATTATTCTTATTCTTCCTGTTATTCTTATCATCTCCACGGGTTAAGATGTGCCTGGTGTCCCCCTGCAGGCTGCGGTCTCAACTACCACAAACGTTGTGCCTTTAAAATCCCCAACAACTGCAGTGGCGTGAGGAGGCGCCGCCCGTCCAACGTGTCTCTGACGGGGGGGCTGGTCAACATGGCTCGCTCCCCCACCACCGAGCCGTCATCCCCCCACTACAACGATGAAGCTTTATTGGTCAGAACACTGCTCCACATCTGCTGCAACAATCTATGAATGAAACAATGGTGTTTGGATTCAAACAGGAAGTAAAATAAGAATCTTTTCTGTTTGTGTGTCGTCCAGTCTCCAGTCAGTCCCAGTATGGAGGTGAGTTGTTATTTACTTCTAAAGCTCATGAGATATGTTTCACATCACATTTGACAATTTTTACCAACAACAACAATAATAATTGAGGAAGCTAAGAACAAACATATGCAACTCAAAGCGCCAAGAACTGATCTGAAGAAGGCGCAACATTTCAGAATAAAACAGGAAGGAATTCTAAGGTGTGAATGAAGCCGTTGGCCCCGCCCCCTGAGAATGCCCTCCCCTCACCCTATGCGAATGTACCAATGTTCCTATCACAACACACATGCAGCTGAACGAGAATCTGTGCCAACGCTTCATCTTGTGGGAGGAGCCACATCAGCCTTTAGCACACTAACACTGAGGTCACCAGACAAAAACGTGCTGAAGCTTTAGGCACCAAAGTTTTCACAGATCCATCCCTGACCAAACATGCCTCCCTCGTCTCCACATTTTTTCACAGCAGAAGAACCAATTAGAATACTTCCCGGGGCGAGAGCGGCGCTCTAGTTCCCAGTCATACATTGGCCGTCCCATTGAACTGGACAAGATCCTGCTGTCGAAGGTGAAGGTGCCTCACACCTTCCTGATCCACTCATACACGCGGCCGACCGTCTGTCAGCACTGCAAGAAGCTGCTGAAGGGTCTGTTCCGACAGGGGCTGCAGTGCAAAGGTCAGTGCCATTACCACGGAAACGCCTCTGCAGCTGCCACAACTGTCCAATGGTGTTTCATGACCCTGATGACCATGTTTTCATCTGCTTCTCTCTCAGATTGCAAATTTAACTGTCATAAACGATGTGCTGCGAAAGTTCCCAACAACTGTCTGGGAGAAGTTTCTAGAAACGGAGGTAATTTTTTGCACACACACACACACACACACACACACACACACACACACACACACACACGCACACACACACACGCACGCACTATTTGATGATCTGGTGTACAGATCTCCTCAGCCCAGGCGCCGAATCAGACACCATCATGGTGGACGGTTGTCTTGACGACCATGATGGTGAGCGAAGCTGTGGTCTGCTTGACGATATGGACGACGCTCTGACATCAGAGGGGGGGCTGCTGCTCGAGACGGGGCTGAACGACCTCTGTGACCTGCACGACCCCGACCTGGACGAGTCCAATCGAGCCATCAGGTATGGACACACACACACACACACACACACACACACACACACACACAAACCATCTTCAGCTAAGGATGTGCTGTGTCCTTCCGCAGCCCGTCGACCAGTAACAACATCCCTCTGATGCGTGTTGTCCAGTCCGTAAAACACACGAAGAGGAAGAGCAGCAGCGTGATGAAGGAGGGGTGGATGGTTCACTACACCAGCAAGGACACGCTGGTACGTCTGCACACCTGTCACCTGACCTGTCTGCTGACACCTGACATTTCTGCTGTCACCTGACCTATCACATGTCTGCTGACACCCGTTGAATGACGTTGAATCATCTTTTTGTCTTCCTCACAGTCAGGACATTCATTCCATGTCATGTCTCCTCTATCTATCCTCATCCTTCTCTTCCTTTATTTCAGAGGAAGAGACATTACTGGCGTTTGGACAGTAAATGCATCACGCTGTTCCAGAACGATACAGGAAGTAAATACTACAAGGTGGGTGGATGATGCTGGTAGTGGAGATCCTGTGAATTAAACTGCCAGTAGTAGAACATCCTGTTGTTGTGTGCAGGAGATCCCGCTGTCCGAAATCTTATCGCTGGAACCGGCTCAGACCTTCTCTCTGCTCCCTGATGGTGCCAATCCACACTGCTTTGAGATCGCCACCACATCACTGGTCTACTACGTAGGTGAGAATCTGCAGAGAGCAGATTCCTCCGTGAGTGGCAGCAGTGTGCTGGTGAGAGCCATCATGTACTGTAATTAAATAACCCAACAAATCGAGTACTATCGCTCTTGACGATAAATACACAAAGTATTATCAGCTGCACGTTGTTTAAGCACACAGACTCAAGTCCAGTGTCAAGTATTAGTTCACACAGTGAGGTTTTGCTGGTGTCATTGGTCCCAGGTCAGCGGAGTGGGGCAGGATGTGTCTCGGATGTGGGAGATGGCCATCCAGCATGCACTTATGCCCGCCGTCTCCACAGGAATCTCACACACGTCTCACTGCAGCGGACACAGTAAGACACATCCTGCGTGTTACTGTGTGTGAGTGTGAGTTGGACTGATGAGTGACGTCCATGCTTCAGGAGTCATTTCATCACCATCAAATGATGCGTCACGTTGGACGTTTGCAGCTCAGAGACGAACACTCGCTGTGCTGCAGCGCGGCCTCTCCTGGACCATGACTCCCACACAAACCCATCAGAGATATTTCAGTCTTTCACTGACGTCAGACTGATTGTGACTAACACTACACAGCACCCTCTGACGGCTTGAGTTTACCTGTGTG
>CAAKHB010003133.1:35722-45921 GCA_901007665.1 Aeoliscus strigatus | reverse complement strand
GTCACATGTAGGAAACACTGAGGCTGACAGTCGATCATGATCTGTCTGAGTTCATACAGTCCTGTCTCTTCCACAGAGGATGTGTCCATCAGCATCTCTGTGTCCAACCGACAGATCCAGGAGAATGTGGTGAGACAGACACACACATACACACACACACACAAACACACTTTAACTCATTACAAACCTTATTCAGTGGAGTCATTACACAACAACAGGTTTTTACTTGGACACGCCACGTCGACATGAATGAACACGTTTATAATCATGACAGAAGGAACATTTGGATCTTTAAGGGAAAAAACAGATCAGATCAGATCAACTGCTGGTCAACGAGCACTGACATATATATCCAAGCAAATATCACCACATCATGTGGAATTTTTCTTCTTTTTGTCAGTCTCAGAGAAATGCATTGGTGACTCATTAAACAGATGAAATGAAGATTAAATCATCATCACATGATGTTACTTTGAATGACACAAGAGGTGCAATAGTCAGTAAATTAAATGAATCAGGAACTGTTTAGATGAGTGAGTCAAATTAGTCTGAAGCTTCTTAAATGTGGATGTTCCCAGGTGTCTGCACTACTGATATGATCAACAGATGGATCAGTGATGAGAGTAATCAATTGCTGCAGCACTAGTGGGCGAGAACGGTGTCGTCAGAAGGACTTCACTGACCAAATGATCAATCACATTGATGGATCACGTTCAGTGTGTTTGCTCGTTGACCTGCCACCTCCATCTTCTCTCTCTCCAAGCCGCATGCCGTGCATCAAAGCGTTCCGTGTGTTTGCACGAATCACACCAGGTTCAAATGTCAGCAAACTCTCCTCATGCAAATGTAACCGCAGAGAACATCGAGTCCCATTTTTCACGCTGATGGGCACTTTGCCATCTCCAAGGTGAACACGTCTTCAAGCACCTCAAATGGAGATTACTGTGATTACTCACTCAGCCAAGCGGTTTCCATGGTGACGGATGGTAATTAGACAGCAGGCAGGGGAAGGGGGAGGAGGGTTATAATATTGTATTTCTGTCCTCTTTGGCGGAGGTGTGATATTAGGCTGTCAGCTAAGTTGCGAGGAAAGGCAGACGTGATCGCAGACAAGTGAAGGAGAAAATATTTAGCAGGTTTAGTGTCAAAGCTGCAGCAGATTCACTCGCTCTGAACCTGCCTGGATTCTCCTCCATCACAACACCTCCACCCTGAACCTACGATCCACATTCACACACACACACACACACACACATCACTTGAGATGTTTTGTCTGAACATGTCATCTTTCTCAGGTGAACTCACTGATATACAAGTGTCTTTACTCCATCCGTCCAAACAAGTCAAACTCTTTCAATTGTGTTTTACAGGACATTAACTCAGTCTATCAGATCTTCCCAGATGAGGTTCTCGGCTCTGGACAGTTTGGAATTGTCTACGGAGGTAAAACATACGTCCGTGCTGGAAACAGGAAATGATCTTTGAGGGCGGTTTCAAGAAATCACAGGGGTTGGCAATGAAAAATGCAGCAACTTACAAAAGACACAGAGTATAAGAACAGAGAAGCACCGATTGGATACTGAAACTAGTTGCAAGGAAAACACAGAATATCAGTAAAGAACAAAAGGAAGCAAACATTACCAGAATAAAACATGAAGTACAGAAACATCTGATGACAAACTGCTGACTTTAACTGAATGATCGCATCTGCAGGAAAACACAGGAAATCTAGCCGAGATGTCGCCATCAAGATCATCGACAAACTGCGCTTTCCCACCAAACAGGAGAGTCAGCTGCGCAACGAGGTGGCTATTCTGCAGGTACACACACACACACACACACACACACACACACACACACAGTGGTGGCGCTCAAGAGACAATGAGTGAGACATCCTGTTGCGAACAACTTCATTACTGTGACAACACTACAGGGGTGTGACACCCTGTCACTGCAGTGCTGCTCAACCTGCACAACTGCTGCAACATACCTGCTATTCATGAATGCCACGAGCTGATTCATGCAGGAAGTTAAAAAATATTTGACTGCAATGCAGACAGACAGTTTACAGACACACACACACACAGATTTTTAAAAAGGATAAAAGAGCGACCTGCTAGTGCACGGAACGACCTACTAAGATTGCAGAGAAGAACCTGCTAGTATGGGCTAGAAAAGGACAAGAAACCTCACTGGTCACATTGGTTTCCTCCTCCTACTAGAATCAAAATTAGGAAACTTTACTGAGTTCAAATGAGAGAATCATTTTCTTACAGTTTTCTGAACAATCAGACGCCTGATTCTAATGCAGGACATTCGAATCAGTCCTCACTGTCAGACCTGGAGGTTACGTCCTCTCTTTATACCTCTCTTTATACCGACATGAACTCACTTTGCTGTGGAACTCAACAGTCCTGATAATGGTTGAAACAGATCCAGCTGCCTTTTTCAAACAAAGTGAAAACATATTGGAAGAGTGCTGCTCCTCTTCCTCTTCTTCTCCAGAGCCTGCACCACCCAGGCGTGGTCAACCTGGACTGTATGTTTGAGACGCCGGAGCGAGTGTTCGTCGTCATGGAGAAACTCCATGGCGACATGCTGGAGATGATCCTGTCCAGTGAGAAGGGACGACTTCCTGAGAGAATCACCAAGTTCATGGTCACACAGGTCGGTTTTAACATTGACTGAAATGCTCACATAACCTTTGACCTTCTCTCACACACAGTGCCACCAGCTGGAACAAATAGACTGTATATGTTTGCTTATTTGTTCCGCCTCCATCAGATCCTGGTCGCTCTGCGACACCTCCACTTCAAGAACATTGTCCACTGTGACCTGAAACCTGAGAATGTCCTTCTGGCATCTGCAGATCCACTTCCACAGGTGCAGAGCTGATCCGTACCAATTGGAACAATGCACATTCTTTGTAGTTGTTACACTGAGCCGCAGACTGTGTCCTCTTCTACAGGTGAAGCTGTGTGACTTTGGATTTGCTCGAATTATTGGTGAGAAGTCATTCCGCCGCTCTGTGGTCGGTACGCCAGCCTATCTTGCTCCAGAGGTCCTCAGGAACAAAGGATACAACCGCTCTCTGGACATGTGGTCAGTGGGAGTCATCATCTACGTCAGGTAGGAGGAGGTGCACACCATGGAAGGTTAAAGGTTTTACTTCCTTTAACCTGAGTTTGTCTTCGCTGCAGCCTCAGCGGGACATTCCCGTTTAACGAAGATGAAGATATCAATGATCAGATCCAGAACGCTGCCTTCATGTACCCTCCTCATCCCTGGAAGAAGATCTCCCAGGAAGGTATGGTTGACAAGTTACACCAATAACTGCAAACAAGCAAAGATGTGTTAACGTGGAAGAGGGAACGAGCTCCAGAGATAAAACTTTGGCTTTAACATAAAAGTTGATTGAAGCTTAAACTACTAAGCTGAAGATTGAAATATCAAAGCTCAAATGAAACATTTGGATGTGGGAAAATACAGATCCGCTGACGCTCTGACAGTTTACTCCTCCTGAGATGGAGCTGGAGCGTCTGAGGGGGTGGAGGGAAGGTTCCTCCGGCCGAGGATACAGTGAGTCAGTCTGGTTTCAGTGTGGCTCATTGTCAACTGGGCCAAAGCAGTCGACCACTGTGGCGGCTACTTTTAGAGACAATGATGACCACAGGATGAGTCATGCAGCAGCAGCGTGAACGGCAGGAGGACAACTAAAGGACATGTTCTCACAGTGAAGACAAGAGGAGAATCAAGGAATGAGGAAGGTTTCAATTCAGAGTTACAGGTTGCAGATTCATTATAAAAATCACGACATAAAATGGATTTGTCTTTGACCGCTGAACATCAGGATGAATTTGTTGCTAAAAACAACCAGATAAACGTGAGAGGAAATGTGAATATTATGGTTTGTCTCAGTGCTATGAACTCTGAAGAACCAACAGCTTCCTCTTCCTCACTGCTCCTCCTCATCGTACATTTACCTCCCAGTGTGGAGCTGACACCTCAGCGACAAAAGAAGAGGCATGTGAAGGTGTTTGTCATGGACCATGACTAAAACCAGAAAGACAAAAGCCAACACAGACACCGGAGACGTGGATCACAGTGAGACTTGATGCCATTCCAGAACTGACATGAAGCAAAATTTCAAGATCTCCAGGAAAGTAGTTTGTCACATTAAAGCAGTGAGATGGGTGAAATCTAATCTCCATGTTACAGTCTCATCCATGTAATCCAGAGTTGAACTAGCACAGTGTATTTTCTAGAAGCTTCAGCTCTGTCAGGTGGGAAGCTTCAGACGCCAACTCACAGACTCACATCGCCACCCTTCGGCCTCGCAGCAGCGACAAGGAGGTAGCTTCATGTGACGCTGGGACGCGAGGGAGGGGAAAAGTATTTCCTAGAAGGAGAGTTAGACGGCCAGACCCGGGGTCTATTCATGTGCTGGTGCATTCATGTGCATAATACCAAGCGATGGAGGCCCCTATAGACCTGAGGGGCTCCGGGGTCCCAAGGCTGTTCAGACCGCTGACCCTTGAAGAAATGTTAACATCATGTTAGCTTTGCTCATTAGCCTTGGCTGGCCCCTCGTGAGGAGGGGGGCCATCCTCCTCCTCTTCCAAACACCCCCCCCAATGTGCTGAACCACATCTTTTTTCTCTCTGTGCTTCCTGGCAGCCATCGACCTGATTAACAACCTGCTTCAGGTTAAGATGAGGAAGAGGTACAGTGTGGATAAGACCCTCAGTCACCCCTGGTTACAGGTAAATGACATGTATCTGCTTTTATTCTTTTTAACCACGTCCAGTATTACTATGATTGTCAATATGTACTTTTATAGGAATTCTTTATTGATTGAAGCCTCATTACGAGTGTTTGAGAGTCTGTTTAAGGTTTAATTCAGTAACCTGGAGATCCAGACACATCTCCACCTCATTAAGTATGAACAGAATCAGACGACCAATCCCATGGGTCTATCTGACATACCTCTGACCTTTGAGTCTGTGCATGGGGATTCGCAGGATGACGACATTGACAACAAAGATGTCTGGTGTGAATTGTCTTTGGTGTCAACAGGAAGCGAGTTGGAGCCCAACAAAGGATCATTTCCATTCCATTGTCTCTCCATCAAACTCTTTCACTCGTCTCCAAAACAAACTTTACCATTGACTCGTTTCTCTGATAACGTCACCTTGTCCGTTGCTCTGATTGGTTGATTCGAATAGTATTCAAAATTTGTAATGTTTTTTTTTTTAGCTTATTCCATACATCCTCGGATCCATGGATCTGAGGTCGAGGCCATTGATTGACTAATAATGTGATGGATGTTGTGACCAGTGGTCAGAGAGGCAAAAGTTTCAGAGGAGGTCATTGTTGACTGCTGCACCCACTCTGCTAACGTATCTCCATACTCCTCCTAATGCAGTGAATGATTCGTCATAGTTGAGTGATGTTTTAACGACTCCTTGCAGAGCTGGTATATACCATTGTCCCAGGATCTTTTTTTCCTGGAGTGTGGATCTCTTCGATGCTTTCCACCATCTTGTAAAAACAATGTACATCAACGTCGTGTGTGACGTCACGCACAGTTTTTGTACTGGAAGTGTAATATTCGAATCATAGTTTGAATATGCTTATTTTTATAATAATTCGATTAGTTTTCGAATAGAGAAGTTCGTTCTGACAACCCTAATGAGCATCCTGGAGTTTGACCGGTGCTGAAAAGATGGGATCGTGTGTGTAAGAGGACACATGGTGATGCTAAAGAGGTCTTTTCTCTGTCCAGACCTCATGTTCATTGTCTGCTTGTGCGGTGAACGAATCTGATACTGACTCCTTAACAGATTGTGATGGTGAACATGATGACATCTAAGTAATTCCAATAATGACCAGGAAGAGTTCTCCACCAGGACTACCAGATGTGGGTGGACCTGCGGAACCTGGAATGCCGGATGAACGAGCGCTACATCACCCACGAGAGCGACGACCTGCGCTGGCATCACCACGCACAGCTCAGCGGCCTCGACCACCCGTCCTACCTAAGCACGGGTCGCCATGGCGATGGTGGGGTGGGGAGGGAGCGTTACCAGGAGCAGCAGGAGGAACTGGAGACCCTCAGTGAGAGGGTGAGTGAACTGTGAGGGCCGGGGCCAAAACAAACTGAATGTGGAAGCACAGAATAAGATATTTTAATGACGCTAGTTACTCTGAACCTGTTAAACAAGTAAAGGAAACGCAGACATCAAAAAGGCACCAAAGACAATACAGTTGGTTGACACCATCCTGGAACCAGTATTATGGCTTAAATGTTCACTAAATCAAAATAAATGTATGAGCTAGTAAGTGTTCCTCAGGACATCATCACACAAATACTCATCATTACGCAAATCCCAAATACTTACTGCTGTACTACAGTAGTACTCAGCAGGTCTTACTTCAGTATTACAGTGAGTGATGTCATTTACTAATTTATTCTTTGAGACAATCAGACAATCAAGTTTTTTTTTCTTTTTAGGAAATTTAGAAAAATACATTTTGTTTTCATTGACCATATGAGACTTCTATTTGCACTGAAGTTTGTGACCAAGTTAGAGGAAATACGTGCCATGAAGATGACTCCTGACTCTTAATTGATAAAGAATTCATTCAGGTTTATCCAGAGTGACAATTACTGATCTAAACCCTAAACCACCGTTAGTATGAAAAAACCCTCGGCTGGTAAAAAGTCATGTGTGAGGCATTTTTAAAGCTAGAAATGTTTTCTGTTTTTAAAGATATAACAACACAAACATAGTTTCCAGAGGAAGAGCTGAAGTTACAGATGGACGGACTGATGCAGACATCAAACACATTTTGCTTCAGGGTCAGTGGATGTAGCATCTTGACATCAGTAACAACCAAAAACCAAAACAAGAGACAGCTGCTTTAGATTGTTTGACAGGCTGTACATGTGACATCATCACTGAGTTCAGTCTGGACCGCAGTCAGTGCCAGCAGCAGAACTTCTCTTCCATGTTGCTGTGATTTAAAGAAAATGGCTGCCTGTAACTTCGCCAGGAGGCCGTTAAACATTCATGAATTATTTTCTGCGAAAACTTCACGAGCAAACAAAATACTTTAAACCACTGGTTCACCTTTGTGCTATCAGTGTCGACATGGCAACAAGTGTTTTCATTGGCTTATCACGTCCAATTAACATGTAACCAAAGTTATGCTCAAATCAGGTTCTGTATCCGTTTTATCTGTAAACGTAGCGCATCAAACATTCTCCAAATCATGATGCTTCTTTTTACACCGATAGATGGCAACATACCGTACTCTGTGTTATCTGTAATGTGCTTAATGTTTTATTCACAACAAAGGCACAACAAAACATATCTGACCTTGGTTAACCTCTTTTAGGCAGTTTACGTTTTACACATATAATTACAAATATCTGTCACTGGCACAGCCATGTTGCCAGGGTGACATCATTTGGAACCAGACCTGCACAGTAATTATTAGGCTCAACCAAACCCAGTGGTGAATGAACCGTTTAATGCAGAACAAATCATTTTTAATGTTTACTGGGGGAAATTGGGAATGCATCTTCTATTTTAAAGAACATTCTGACGTACTTTTTAAAAATAAATGTGTATATGGCTCTGTGCTTCAGCCAGACATCAGGGGGCAATTGAGAGGCTTCACTTTTCAGGGGTTAACATGGATTTATACTCAGATACTCGTCCAATGTGACCTTGCTTACGAGCAAACAAAACATTATGATGTCTGGAAACGTGAGCTAACATGAGTGTGTCTCAATACACTCACGCCATCGTGAGTGTATTGGGTTATAGCGGGACGTCATCTTTGTTCTTCATTTACCTGTTCCCACTACAATCAGAAGATTCACTACAGAAGTTTCTCACTTTTTCAGTCCGATGTGTTCGTCCCAAATAGTTCTATGTGAATATTGCGACCATTTAGGACAATAAACCTCTCCTGAATAATTGTATTTCACGTGTGAAATTTAATCTGTGACTGATCATTAAGAGTCTTATGTGTGTTAGTCTACAACTTCATCCCCAGGTTCCAATGGCACGTCTGGTGCTCTGACTGAAATGAATGAATTTTCAAGCTATAATTTGTAAAAGTGATGGTTAGTACATGATGAGGTGTAGTTGCTAGCAAATGCTGGGCGAATGAATGGACATTAGCATGGTGCTAGCCCTACACGTCCAGAAACGTTACGTCATATTCTGTCCATCATGTGTTCTACTGTCAGCTCCTTCCATCCCAACGTGTCCCATTGAGCTTGCTTTATAAAGCCTCTGTGAATGTTTTAGTGCAAACGCTCTGAACGGAAAACATCTTTGTTAATATTTGATAATTGATTATCCCGCCACAGAGCTGAAAATAAGGGCTGTTTTTAAGCCTATGTGACCTTGTCTTCTTTCTGCCTCAGCTTCTCTCAAATGTTTCACCTGGATGAGAAGCGTCACTTGTGCAAATGGTCATAGGATGATCTGCATGCATGTGTGTGTGAGAGAGAGGGAGAGAGTGTGTGTGTGTGTGTGTGTTAGCTATTGTAAGGATGAGGTTACTTGAACAAACTGTGAGGTATCACGTTTATTCCGCTCTACAGGAAGTAACATTGTGACCAGCTATAGTCGCTGAGGTGTTAATATCACGACCTTCAGATCAACGCACCATTATTTTTAAAAATGCCTGTTACTTATCTTTACTTAACGCATCAACAAATTCCAAAATAAGATTTTAGAGTAAATATGGATGTTGAAATGTGTGTTCATGTGCTGAGCAATCAACTATTTCTCACGTGGCTTCGGTACTTCTGTGCTCTGAAACATCACAAAGTGTTTGCTCTCTGCAGATTTAAAGATGTATTTTTCTTGATTCTATTTAAATAAAGATATTTTAAAACTGGAGATGAACTGAGTGGAGTCTTGTTCTGCTGCGCTGCAGTGGGGACGCCAGTTGCTAGCTTGGGAATGTAAGTCAGAAAACTGGGGATGCTTGTCATTTCATAATTTACTTAAGTCACTTACAGCAACATCTGTGACATGGGCAGGTGTGCAAACAAACGATCAAAGAAATAAGGGTCGCACAGAGATCAGAGACTCAGAGACTGCTGTAACACATGGTAAAAATAATTTACAGGGATGCTAGTCACAAGCTAGGGATGATAGCTACTTGCCTGGGTATTCTAGTCGGTAGCTGAGGATGCAAGTCACTAGCCAATAGTAGTCAAGTGCTGACCCACTGGGTCATCAGTTACCTGGGTGACTGAGTGAATTAACTTTCATTTCAACAGTCGCCATGAAGAGGCGTCATGTACTGATCTATGGTCCATGCTGAGGACGAGGACGAGCCTGGTGGAGAACATTTCCATGTCAGCGTTTCGTTTCTTTTGTGGTTTCAAAACAATGTTTGGTGGCAGAGAAAAGCCTCGGGGAGGGGGTGCAGCAGCTCTTTACAGGCACAAGTGGAGGAGCACTCGCTGTCATCTAATCCAGTTCTTCACATGTACTCTACTGGAACTACAGGCACTGCAAGCACTGACTGTGGTACTAATATAACCAATAAATGGATGGATGGACAGATGTACTGAGGTGTGATAGCAGTGATACTGACAAAAAACACAGACAGTTACATGACACTAGAGCTACCAAGCATTATACACACACACACACACACTCAAATTTGTAGTATTCAAGTATGAGTAATACAAAATAAAAATTAAGCAAAATACACACACATGCACAAACACACACACACATATAATGAGGACAGTTATTGATGTGATGGCAGTGGTCAGTGAAGGACTTCTTTATCTCACTAACATTACTACTATTGCCCACTGCACACACTACACGTGGACATTATACTCCTGCACCACAATAAGTGTGTAGCGCTGCTAGGTCAGTTGTTGTGTATCATTGCAAAAGAGGTATTAATACTAATGCAGTACTATGGTACCCTGGTCGTTTCACCTCTGCCGATTCCATTATTGAAAAAGGGTTATACAGTATACTTCTGTAGTACTACGACTAGTTGTACTAATACTACAACTTCCAGTATTGCTGTAACTACTGATACTACTGAAATATCCTTGTCATAGGACATTACTGCTGGATCAAATACATACAATACTACTGAAGAAAATACAAAGGTCAGGAGTTTATTTCAGCACAATATATGTA